>OX345638.1:10114200-10314200 GCA_947044365.1 Petrosia ficiformis
CACATTGGAAGTAACAACTGCTTATAATAAATGCCACTATAGTTTAATGGGACAGTGGTCCCTATACTCTATATATAGTTTAATGGGACAGTGGTCCCAATACTCTATATATAGTTTAATGGAACAGTGCTCCATAGACTCTATATATTGTTTAATGGAACAGTGGTCCCTATACTCTATACATAGTTTAATGGAACAGTGGTCCCTATACTCTATATATAGTTTAATGGAACAGTGGTCCCTATACTCTATATATAGTTTAATGGAACAGTGGTCCCTATATAGTTTAATGGAACAGTGGTCCCTAGACTCTATATATAGTTTAATGGGACAGTGGTCCCTATACTCTATATATAGTTTAATGGGACAGTGGTCCCTATACTCTATATATAGTTTAATGGAACAGTGGTCCCTATACTCTATATATAGTTTAATGGAACAGTGGTCCATATACTCCATATATAGTTTAATGGTACAGTGGTCCCTATACTCTATATATTGTTTAATGGAACAGTGGTCCCTATACTCTATATATAGTTTAATGGAACAGTGGTCCCTATACTCTATATATAGGTTAATGGAACAGTGCTCCATAGACTCTATATATTGTTTAATGGAACAGTGGTCCCTATACTCTATATATAGTTTAATGGAACAGTGTTCCCTATACTCTATATATTGTTTAATGGAACAGTGGTCCCTAGACCCTAATGTTCAATTTAACTAGTAATATACTGTGGTTCATAGAGATCCTGGTTTGATGATCTGGAGATAGTATTAGTATATATAGCTAGTATTGTTATCCTTAATAGCACTAGCTATATATACTTGTATAATACCATATATACTCTAATTAAGGTTCTAACTTGTGTAGCATATGGTGGAATTATATTAAATAACAAAAGTTTCAGGTGTCTAAAAATATTATTTAATATTAAAAAAAAAACTTCTTAAAGTAAATAAATTATTATTATAAGTTATTTTCTTAACTTCTTTTCTTCTCTTTCCAATATTTCAATTACTTTTCGTTTACGATCTTCAGGTACACATGCGTAATATGGTGGATTAAGTGCCATGTCTAAAGGTGAGCGTTCATCCTGTGTTATAATATAATAAATTAATATGTAATAATTATGTGGTAACATAACTAACATAATCATTATAATAATTATTATTATCATAATATATCTAAAGATAACTATATATAGTTTGTGGATACTAATTATATCATATTTTTATTGAACTCAACAAATCACTATTATTAATACACATATCATGATTACTATGAACTTGAGATTATTATAATTAATATCACCAAATTGAATATATCTCATATTTGATTCCACAAACAATACTTATCTTAAGATACTAGTACTATTATAATGAATTATCAAATATCAGTTATACAATGGAACCTATATTACCATTAGGACACACATCAATGATTATTATAATATTTATTATAAGCTTTTACAAGAAGTAGAAAAAAGAAATTATTAATCAAATATATGATCTCATTTTGAGACATCTGAATGATGTTATATTATAATCATATCATAACAATCATTTGTAATATAATTTAATATTATTAAGTAAACATGAACCAATCATAATATTTACTTACCCAATCCTTTACATGAATATCAGCACCATGTGATAATAACACTTTCACAATATCAACACGACCACTTTTAGATGAGTAATGTAAAGGTGTTTGTTGATACTGTAGTAATAACAATCATTAGATACTTGTAATATCTTGTGTTTATGATAATAATAATAATAGTTAATTAAGTAGTTATTAATGTTATGACATCATAACAGGTTATTAGTTAATAATAATTATAACAAATATATATTACAGATATACATTAGCTATGTAATTAATTATATAATCAATACATAAATTATAATACATAATATTTATTTAATATTTACTTACCAAATCCTTTACATGAATATCAGCACCATGTGATAATAACACTTTCACAATATCAACATGACCACTCTTAGATGACAAATGTAAAGGTGTTTGCTGAGTCTGTAGTAATAACAATCATTAGATACTTGTAATATATTGTGTTTATGATAATAATAATACTAGTTAATTAAGTAGTTATTAATGTTATGACATCATAACAGGTTATTAGTTAATAATAATTATAACAAATATATATTACAGATATACATTAGCTATATAATTAATTATATAATCAATACATAAATTATAATACATAATATTTATTTAATATTTACTTACCCCATCCTTTACATGAATGTCAGCACCATGAGACAATAACACCTTCACAATATCAGCATGTCCGTTGAGAGATGACAAATGTAAAGGTGTTTGATGAAACTGTAGTAATAACAATCATTAGATACTTGTAATATATTGTGTTTATGATAATAATAATAATAGTTAATTAAGTAGTTATTAATGTTATGACATCATAACAGGTTATTAGTTAATAATAATTATAACAAATATATATTACAGATATACATTAGCTATATAATTAATTATATAATCAATACATAAATTATAATACATAATATTTATTTAATATTTACTTACACTATCCTTTACATGAATGTCAGCACCATGTGATAATAACACCTTCACAATATCAGCATGTCCGTTGAGAGATGACAAATGTAAAGGTGTTAGTCCTCCCTGTAGTAATAACAATCATTAGATACTTGTAATATATTGTGTTTATGATAATAATAATAATAGTTAATTAAGTAGTTATTAATGTTATGACATCATAACAGGTTATTAGTTAATAATAATTATAACAAATATATATTACAGATATACATTAGCTATGTAATTAATTATATAATCAATACATAAATTATAATACATAATATTTATTTAATATTTACTTACCCAGTCCTTTACATGAATATCAGCACCATGTGATAATAACACTTTCACAATATCAACATGACCACTCTTAGATGACCAATGTAAAGGTGTTTGTTGAGTCTGTAGTAATAACAATCATTAGATACTTGTAATATCTTGTGTTTATGATAATAATAATAATAGTTAATTAAGTAGTTATTAATGTTATGACATCATAACAGGTTATTAGTTAATAATAATTATAACAAATATATATTACAGATATACATTAGCTATGTAATTAATTATATAATCAATACATAAATTATAATACATAATATTTATTTAATATTTACTTACCAAATCCTTTACATGAATATCAGCACCATGTGATAATAACACTTTCACAATATCAACACGACCACTCTTAGATGACAAATGTAAAGGTGTTTGTTGATCCTGTAGTAATAACAATCATTAGATACTTGTAATATCTTGAGTTTATGATAATAATAATAATAGTTAATTAAGTAGTTATTAATGTTATGACATCATAACAGGTTATTAGTTAATAATAATTATAACAAATATATATTACAGATATACATTAGCTATGTAATTAATTATATAATCAATACATAAATTATAATACATAATATTTATTTAATATTTACTTACACTATCCTTTACATGAATGTCAGCACCATGAGACAATAACACCTTCACAATATCAGCATGTCCATTGAGAGATGACAAATGTAAAGGTGTTAGTCCATCCTGTAGTAGCTATGTAATTAATTATATAATCAATACATAAATTATAATATATTTATTATTCCCTTATTTCATCACATACACATAATACATGTGATACTAGAAATATTCATTTCAATACGATATCAAGTAGTTTGTTAATCCGTATTGATGATATTGAGTATGATACTGATATTTTATATTACACATATTACATGTGTTCTTATTAGCTTCAGATTTCATATAAATTCTGTTTAAAATGGTATAACATAGAGCTAGGTGTTATAGACCTGTATCAGTATCACTATCAATACTTGGACATTACTCAATGCCAGAAGTTTCAGATGTGGTATTGAAGTATTGAGTATCTTGATATCATATCACTCATCACTAACATATATATCACAAGAGTTAGAATTAGCTCTTATATGTACTATACAATATATTACTGTGTGTGGATATGATAACTCACCACACCATGTTCCTTATCAGGGTTAGCACCCTTGTTCAACAATATTTTACATTCAAATACATTTTGATACCTCACTGCTTTATACAGATCATTATCCTATAGTAATATATGAATATAGATATATAATTATTATCACATAACATAATACATACTAGTTTATCCTGTTCCTCTTGTGTGAGTGTTTCTGCTGATTTTAATTCTAAATAAATATGACAAATGATATAGTATGTTACATGTTATTATACTGGAGAACAAACTGAAATTCTATTTAGTAATATATTATAAGTTCTCAAAGGAATGTGTTAATGTTTGTGTCAGTCTATATAAGTGTAAAGTTGTAATGATGAGTCATTCTAGAGTGTCATACTCTACACTAGTATAATTATAGTGATTAACATAACGAGCAATCTGTGGATCTTCCAGTAGATGTTCCAGTCACTCAAGCACATTTCTTACTCATACTTAATTCTATCATTTGTCAAAGAAATTGGAAATTTAAAGAGAAAGAATTGAAAAAGTCAAAACTACAAAGCAATCTCACAAAAGAGCTAATAAAAAAAGATCATTGGGAGAATTAAACAACCCACTTCCATATAACCCTACATAAGTACTTACACCCTCTATAAAGCAAAATAAAAAGAGCTGTACTTATGTATGATTAAATGGAAGCGGTTTGTTTAATTTTAGGTTAACCTCCCAACCTTGTTGGCATGCTTTTTGGGTTTTGACGTCTCTACATCTTTCTCCATTTGTATTGATTATTCTTGTTTTTTCTGAATGGTAGACAATTTGTGAATATTTTATGTAGATTGCTGTGAGGCTTCATCATCATTGAACATTGAAGGTCAGACTTTTGTATACCATTATTTATGAATTGATTATCATTCTTTTTCACTTACAGATGACACTGCTTGTTTTATATTTCACTTACAGCTTTGCCACAAGAAGTAATGCTAGTCTCTGTGTCAATCATTCGGCATTCCAGTGCTTATCATAGTATATAATATTATACTATCAGTATACCATGCTTTTAATATTATGCTCGTTATTTTAAGAATGAATTTGTTCACAAACTTTATTACTATTCTTACAATTCCAACGTAGCACGCAATTTCAGTAAACAGCTTTCATGTTCTGAGGACACAGATGTGCATGAGCAATTAATTCCACGTGGCTAAATTAATGAATACACTTATAAACATAGTGTCCAATTTGAGATCAAATCTTCGCTGTCGTTGAGACTGTCTTCTTTCGAAGCATCTGAAGATATCATCTTGATACTTGTAGACCAGAATTTTACAAAGAATGCGATTGGAATGGTGATAGAATCATTGTGACAGTTCAACAAAAAAAATGATTAGTCTGGAGAATAATAATAATAATAATAATAATAATAATAATAATAATAATATGAAGCAGATTTTGCCAGTTTTGCCACTCAGCAGTTCTCTACCTTAACCACAATCTTTGGCCATCTAGACGGCGTTGGTAGTCATAAAAACACTAGATATGACTAGGTGTGTGTGTATTAAAGCTTATATGTATATATTACCACGGAATTTAGCTCATCACTTGCAATTGAAATGTATGGGCAGCCATTTTCTTTTTGTGCCATCCCTACATAGACAGTACTACCGTATTCTCTGATACAACATTAATAAGATAACAGATATGTTGAATTATGATTGAGTAGTTGTAACAGATTATAAAACAAACAGCAGAAATATAGCTATACTTACAATTATAATATATTACACAACATTTTACACTTGCTGAAACAATATAATTAGTATTTGGATACATCAATATAACATCATATACTAACATGTACACCCTGGATGAGAGGTGGACACAACACAAAATATAACATCATACCTTCATGAAACCAGGAGAGATGTCTGGTCTTATCAGCTGAGCATTTAACATTGCTTACATCACAGAAGAGTATTTCCTCATGTTCACTAATTAGATGGCAAAGATGGAATGAGGAATCTGTACATCCTTCGATTTTACATCGAAATCCTTCCTGTGTAGAAGCCAGAGAATCAGTCCAGCCAAACTTGTGGACAATTGATTCTATACCTTGATGAATCATACGACGGATATTGAAGCAGTTACGAGATGGACCGAAGTAGCGTATAGTTAATGATTTGACCTGATCTAGTAAATGTAGAGCACCACCAAAATGTTGACACCTCAGGACAACTTTGTTACGATAAACATCATTAACCAACTGAAATTGAGTTGGAGAAACATGTCCCATGAGATAGACTACAAGTGATGTGAAGAGACCATTAGGAATCAATTCATCATCCCATGTTACATATAGAGGCTCAATAGCATCACTACTATCTTCAAATGGATCATCGATTGTATCCAGGACACATGGAATGAAATATCTTGTGTCATTTGGGATCTGTGATATGATTAGTAAGCCTTCCATCAGCTTTAGGAAATCATCACAAGAGAAAACATCCTCCTCAAATTCCATGGTGTCTAGTAACTGTCGTTTGAAGATTCCTTTTGTTTTAAGGCTCCTAATTGTGGCATCGTCATAGCGATCATCTCCATACGAAATGGCAATTATCTGAGACAGCATATCAAATAGCACTTGTGGGTCAAGAAACACCACATGAGATAGAATACCAGGGAAGTGGAGATAAATGGACAGATTATGGAAGTACCACAAAGCAGCCAGTGCCTCCTTACGTTGCATACCAACTGACTTTCCAATCTCAACACATTCATTAAGGCTTATAATTCTTCGACCTTTTGTTTTGGATTTTAGCTCTACCTGGAAGAAGAACCATCGTGCAGGAACTTCAGCTCTTATGTAAGATCGACCAGTAATACGTCGAATTCTTTCGGCAATCTCTTCTTCATTTCTACCTCTACCCATATTGTTAACTGGGAAGATTATATCTTTACCTTTGGTGTAATCATGTCTGACATCTTCATAATTCTTAAGCTCACGATGAAGATGCTCATTCTTCTCATCGAGGCTCTCTTTAAGCTCATTACTTTCTTGAAGCCTTTTATATTCATCATAGCAAGTACCAATGACTATAAAGTGTGGCCTTCCATACTTTTCTAACCGATCAAAGTGAGGAGGACGAAGCTGTGACTTGCAACGAAAAAAGCTCTTTGTAAGCTGCATAGTGCTCATCTGTCTTTTCTCACCTTCACCAACTTTTCTTCCATGCACTGAATAGAAGAAATTTGCAGCATCATCAAGCTTTTCATCAAGCCTAAAAAGTACCATATTGAGAGAATGATAACGAAGTAGTGCTGGAGCAATATCTAGGAAAGCAGCCTGACCTCCTAAGTCAACACCATACATCATATGAGTGTTATACAACTCATCAGATTTCTTTACTTCAGTAATCAACTGAAGCAGCTCTTTATTTAGAGTAGAAGGATCGGTAGATAGAGATTCTAATGGCTTCTTCTTTGACATCGCTTGTAATGGCTTCTCTTTGGACTCAGAAATCGATTGTAGCATTTCTTCATCTGGAGAATGGTCAGTAGGCAAAGAATCACGAGGCATCTTCTTTGGTGTCACTTGTGATGTGAGTAATAGCTTCTCTTTGAACTTCTGCACTTTCGACATTGATTGTAGTTGTTCTTCATCTGGAGAATGGTCATTAGGCAAAAAGTCGCAAGGCTTCTTCTTTGGTGTCACTTGTGATGTGAATAATGGCTTTTCTTTGGACTCCTGCCCTCCCGACATCAATTGTAGCTGTTCTTCATTTGGAGAATGGTCAGTAAGCAAAGAATCACGAGGCATCTTCTTTGGTGTCACTTGTGATGTGAGTAATAGCTTCTCTTTGAACTTCTGCACTTTCGACATCGATTGTAGTTGTTCTTCATCTGGAGAATGGTCATTAGGCAAAAAGTCGCAAGGCTTCTTCTTTGGTGTCACTTGTGATGTGAATAATGGCTTCTCTTTGGACTCCTGCACTCCCAACATCGATTGCAGCTGTTCTTTATCTGGAGAGTGGTCAGTAGGCAGAGAATCGTAAGGCTTCTTCTTTGGTGTCACTTGTGATGTGAGTAATGGCTTCTCTTTGGAATCTTGTACTTCAGACATCAATTGTAGCTGTTCTTCATCTGAAGAATGGTCACTAGACTGAGAATCGTAAGGCTTCTTCTTTGGTGTCACTTGTGAGGTGAGTGGTGTCTGCACAGCAAATTCTATTTCTTTTTGTGAGATACTCTTCACTTGATTCTTATTCGATTCTTGTAATTCTTGAGGTTCAGTTTCATCATTTTGAGTTCGAACACTGTACTTTATGGCCTGAAGGAATTTGATTTTCATGGTCTCGGGATCTGCTGATGTCCAAAAGCAGCTTTCATCAGACATGATAACCTGGCCTTCATCATCATGTTCTTCTTTACTAACCAAGCGTACCTCAGGAGCTTTAGCGACAGGAGTGCTGTGATGTTCATTGACTGGTTTCTTTCTCAATAACAGATTTAACAAGGACGTCTTGCCAACTCCTGATGCGCCAAAGAGTGCAAAGCTTGTCCACTTCACACTGACGAATCCTTTCGATTGGGCATTCTCCAGTATTTGTAAAAGCTCTGTATAATAAAATACAATTATAAGATGATAAGTTTCTATTAAATGCAAAACTACAAATGACATTAATATTGTTAATAATAGTTGTTTAATCTACTACTAACAATACAAGAGATAATTATTACATCAAATTTAGTATAATCATTTGTGGGAAATCAAACAATACTGAAATATTATATTTCATTCATATATTATCACCTTGTGGAGAAGGTGCACTCTCTATTGCTCCCTTTATGTGTGGTGCAATCTAAGAAACAAAAATTTAATTATAATTATATGTCCACTAACATCAAAATACAAATATACCGTATTCTGTATGTTTGGATATACAATACGATTTTCAATATCTCTGAGACTCAATACTTTGCAAATTTTTAAATCTGCAAGGAGGGTCAGCTGTTCCCTTGTTAACTCAAACCTGCTGAGGTAGTCTTCTGCACAGTAACAGAATACTAGAAGAAGAGAACCTGGTAAAGCAGCTAGTAGAGGGACTGATAATTCGTTACAGCCTAACGTGTAACAGAGTGACTTGTGCAGACTGGATATATTCGAGAGCTTCATTTTATAATAGTCTGTTTCATCCACTTGCAGGATAAAAGTGCTGTCACTCTCTGCATTAAACAAGATTCCTGGAAACTCCTTCAAACGACGACAGTTACAATAATCGTCAAAAAGTTGACAATATTCGATCCACTTTATCTCTAGCTTGGGATATAAGCAATTCAAAAATACTTCTGAAATAACAGCTACTGGCTTGAAATTGAACCAAGACACACGTATATTCTTGAAATAACGATTTAAATCATCAACATCTGTGATATCTTGTGGTACAGGAAGCCCTAGCTGATTTTGCAACAATCTGATTACATCATCGATCACTATTGGTATCCGTCTCTGTCGATCATACCAATATCCATTGATTTCTCGGTAAAGATTTTCCATTGTTAACAAATAACAAGTACTAAATACCTCTATGACTTCCTCAGTTTGTGCTAGTAACGTAGGATCGACCTCACAATTTGTTTTCAATAGAGTAGATAATCTCGGAGAATCTCGTTGTAGTAGAATGAACTTTGGGTCGTATCGTTTTCTCCATTGCAAATATCTCCTTTCCTGCATGAAGTCATGTTTCTCATCTTCTTCAGTGTCAATATCTACAGAACAATCAGGAGGAAAAAAAAACATTCACATCAACTCTATAGACAAGTAAACTGTAATCTCATTCCTTAGATTCATTCTATATGTTACACTAGTTAGATGCTAAAAGCTACATTTTTCAATGAGAAACAAACAGCTAATTACCAAAGAAGGTGACAGTGATGTAGCCACAACCAAGCACACATAGGCCGATGGTTCATCTGTTTAGCCTCTTTTTTAAATTATCTAAGACCATGTAATTAACATTAAAATGTGACAATCAAATATGCCTTCCATAAATAATTCTCTTGTGCAATAAATTTGGAACCCTGGCTACACTATATGCAGGAAACAAAACTACATAGTTATAGTTTTGTATATGTGATGTTGGATTGCTTGACTTGCAGTAAACAGTCCAACCTGTGTGTGAACAGTGTTTATATATGCTACCAACACACAAAGCAAATATTTACAAGTAGCAAATATTTATCACCTTGTTCCTCCGTAGAGACATTTGGGCAAAATGGCTTCTCTTCCATATATTCTGGTTGGTTGAACTACATGAAGAGAGCATTTAATCATAATACTGATGTGTGTTATATATCAAACTTTGGAAGCATTATTTTTATTGTCCACGGGGTAACCCTTACGATTGCTTTCCCATGTTTGTTCAAACTGTATAATATTATATTTGTTTCGCAATATAATGTAGTTGAGAGGGTTGGTTAATTAATTGGTGAGGTAAGATATTAAATATTTCCATATTCTATAGCACCAAAGGGGATATTATAGCCTATAGTATAATACAGTTGAGTGGGGACAGGATTTTGGTATTATTTTCAGTTAAGTTGCAAACGAGAATTTTTTTTACACCATAAATAACTTCAATTTTACCACAAAACACACACAATGACTTAATTTGAGATAAATCTCTTACCTTGTCTTCTGTTTCTCTCTTGATGATTACAAACATTCCAATGGTAACAGAAAGTACTCTCTCATTTCTCAAAACATCTTCATTATCCTTTACTAGTCTTATAAGCACTTCATGAAGATGAATGGGAGCATAGCAGATCATGATAATGGAGTTCCCTTCATTCACCACCTTCACCATTACATGTCTAGCGTTGTCATGGAAAGCTTTTCTGAGTAAACTTTGTATATCACTCAATGTCGTCTTATCTCCTTCCCATTCTAAAACAAACTTCACTTGCTCTGATTTCAGAAGATGTTTATGTGAATGTTGCATAAAATCCTGACCATATATATGTTGTGGTTGGATCGTCTTACAGAACTCATCAATTGATTTGTTGAATTCCTCAATGAGATGGATTGCATCATGTAGGTTAAACTCTTTGGCAACAGCTTCAAGTCGTTTTGTGTTCGTTAAAGATGTGTTATCACCGACAATTCTCATAGCAGCATTAAGTGACTCTGCAGCTTCAGCATCCTTCCTTAACGCCCGGTCAAGACTCAGAAAAAATTTCAAGTCATCTAAAGAGACGGGTTTGTTTTTAAGAATCTTAGTCACTTTACTGATGAGTATATGAAGTTCTCCTCTCTTTTCGTCAAACTCAGGATGATATGTCTCAGATATCTTGAAATGAGCTACACTATCATCATGCTACATATGTGGTAGGTACATAGTAGTAATTAACAGATGATCAATTTGTATATATACTTCATTTTCACAGCTATTTCCCATAAGATTTTCTTAACAGACTTAAATAAAATGAATTTGTATAGTAATGTATACATATAGGTTAAACATAATTGGAGGTTTCCACACTATTTGGAAACCAAGGGCAAAGCCCAAGGTTTCTAATTAGTGTTAACTAAATCACAAGATGAACCACAAACCATGCCTAACATTTGCTATAATCTTGAATCTGAATGCAATAGCTTACTTTGTGACAAATGTGTGAAACACACCACATTGCAAAGGGTTCCATACGTTTGGACACCTCATTACATCAAACAGAATAATTCATATAGTGGTTTAAAATACAATATTGAGTTGGAATTACATAATGCTCTATATCTCCATTAGTACTGCTACATGCAGTTTCCTCAGTACTTGTTTTCTTCATATGATGTTTGAAACATTGTGTTGTGAAGTAAGTAGGAATTTTCATGAACAGAACACCAGATTAATAATTCACTAGCAGTTGATAGTACTGTACTTTCGTCTTGGCTTCAATTTTAAAGTAAATTATAATATTGTAAGTGACTCATCATTTCATACAGATATTTAATCATTGTGCTAATATATTCTATTACTATAATTATATTGTGATTGTTAATTTACTACTTTACATAAGAATTACCAATTTTCGTTCTTTGGAGGGAAGAGGAGGTACTTCAACTTGTGTATGTAAGACATCTGTGAGAAATTAAATGACAATTTTTTATCATAAGATGAATTATTTGTAATCAGAGAGTACGGTAGTACTCTCTATGTAGGGATGGTACGGAAAAAAGGAAAAAAATGGCCACCCATACATTTCAATTGCAAGTGATGAGCTGCAATCTCTGGTAATATATACATATAAGCTTTAATACACTCATACCTATTCATATCTAGTGTTTTTATGACTACCAACACCCTCTAGATTGCCCAAGATTGTTGTTTAGGTAGAGAACTGCCAAGTGGCAAAACTGACAAAATCTGCTTCGTATTATTATTATTATTATTATTAATATTTTCCAGACAAATCATTTTTTTATTTGTTGAACAATGATTCTATCACCATTCCAATCGCATTTTTGTATAATTCTGGTATTGAGATGTACATAAGTACAGCTCTTTTTATTTAGCTTTATAGCGGTGTAAGTACTTATGTAGGGTTATATGGAAGTGGTTTGTTTAATGTTAGGTCCTACGTTAACCTCCCAATCTTGTTCGCATGCTTTTTGGGTTTTGACATCCCTACATCTTTTTCCATTTTTATTGAAAATGTTTTTATTATTCTTGTAATTATTAGGACTGGAAAGAGTAACTAGTTATTGATGATATCCATCTCTTTGTATAGTATGTGGATCAATCTTAACAAGAATGAATACTGTTGTCATAAGCTATAATTATGAATATGTTTTCAAATATCTATTAGTATGCTCACACAAGAAGGAAATAGGCAGAATTATATCTGAGTGAATTCAATTCTGCTATATACAGTGATATAAATATACATTATTCTACAGAATGGAGATCTTCACATTTCAAAATTTAATCACATGCATATTGCCTTTCTTGTAAAGGTGATTTGGTACTTTTGTAGCTAAGATTACATCATCCATGGCAACTAAAGCATAGAGGTTAGAGACTTAGAGCATGAAGAGGTGAAACAGTAACTATATACTGTTTATAATGTAGTATAAACGTTTTTATTAATTTTGTTTATTCACAAGAGATTCGTATCTTAAAAGACGATGCAACATGTGAAATATCATGTCAAGCAATCTTATTAAACTAATTGCTGTTAATTGGTTTCTTCACAGACAGTATCTACATTTCACTCATTCAGCAGTGTTTACAGTGATAGCACAGAACCCTCATAAGCATGTATGCACAGGTACTTGTAATTAATAAAAGGGATATCAGGTGTAGTTAAGCTAAACTCTATGGCCATATAGGTTGACTCAGTATTTACAGTGATCTGCATGATATGACTGATGTCCAGCACTACAAAAACCAGTCCTAGGAGGTACTTAGACATTCCTAAATGCACATGGCATACACCTGTAGCCTGGGACATCTTGAGTATTCAGACAAGTACATTGTGATACTGTAGGACATCTCAGGTATATAGTCCAAAGTGAAGGGAACCCACCCATCCTACAATACTTAGTATCCTGTGATACCTAGGGCATTCCAAATAGTCCCAAGTGAAGTGAACCCATTGACAATAATTAGTATCCCACATTACCTAGGGCATCCCATGTGATATAAAAAGTAATAGGTCATTTAGCCTTCAATTGGTTGTAGGAATTTCAATGCTAATTTGTTTTTCCTGCTTGATAATATTTACCAGTAAGTACTAGTTTCATATCATCTTGATCTATATTGACTAGTATATAAAATACATGTCATAATAAAACATTTCCTTTCCTATGGAAACAACACCTTACTTATACACATTCCAGAGTAATTAGTATGTACATGTACTTGTAATAACAAATACAATGTTAATTACTATCAAATTTTCTATTCCTTATTAGGACATAACTTTATATACTAGTCAATTACTAGTTGAAAACATTTCCTAGCAAGAAAAAAATCAGTAATTGATTGATATACAGTGGAACCTCTTTATAAAGAACACATTGAGACTAGTGGAAGTGTCCTTTATTTAGAGGTCATTTAATATGCAAATATATTGTATTGGGAAAAAGACGAGTGTCCTTAGTACAGAGGTGTCCTTATTTCAGAATGTCCTTTAACAGAGGTTCTACTGTATTCCCATGATCTAATATAGTAACCAAATGAGAATTAAATAACTCATTAATATTTAAATTGCAGGTATTGCCAAGTGAGGATAATCCACTGATGGTCATTATCTTAGGATACCCATATCAGTGTCTCAATAGAGGATCCTTAAATATCCAGGAATTCTCACAGTCTCACGTATTTAACAAAACTACATTTATTACATTGGAAACAAAATTAAGTGTACGAGGAATATAACAGTGTCCCTGAAATTAGGAATTTATCTTAGTTATAATCATCTGTTGTAAAGATCACACTCATATATCAGGTAACATAAAGTATCGCTTGTTCATGTGTTTAGGTATGCACGCATATCTTGACAACCAAGAAAATGTCTGCTTACCAGTGTTTGTATCAACCTGTTGAAATAATAATAATTATTATTAATAACAGTTGGTAATATAATGTACATACCTTGCAATATCATCAAAGTCATTAGGGTTGTTGTTATGTCTGCACTATGCACTGATCTACATGTATGTGATCTTTACAGTGTATCATACATTGTCGTAATATCCTAAACTATTTGGTGAGAAGTGTCTTCTATTATATATATCAACATTATTATAAATCAACTATTCTTTGCTGAAAAAAATGAACACAAAAAATTCATTTCAATCCTTATTTGGTTAGATGGATTTCAATACAATATTAATAACATAAAACAATTACTGATTTCGTTTCTTGCTAGGAAATGTTTCAATATAGTAATTTATTGTTTTTGATCTTGATCTATATTAGCTTGTATAAAGTACATGTCATAAGGTAATAAAAGGAATACAAAAGTAATTCAAATATTATAGAATGTAAATCCATCACTGGACAAATATAAGAATGGAGTTCTACTTGACACTTCATTTCGAATGGGAGCGACTGGCTACACAAGACTATAGTCTGGTTCAGAATATGAGGCAAAGCCTAGCATTGCATTTGTTGTGTTGTAATAAAATTATGAAAACTGAGTAATGACAGACAACATAGCTGACACAAGATAGAATCAGATCATATCCTTGCATTAAGTTGCTTTCCATTTGACGGCAATGATGGAAGCATATTTTGTTTACAAAACAATGCATTGACGCGATGCAAGGCTTTGCGTTATATTCTGAACTAGGCTTAAGACTATGTAGCTACCTCTCATTATACTGTATGCATACATACCATGTCGTCTTTTGCGGGAGGATCTGTCATGTTCATCTGCTGTATAAATCTCAGATACTGAATTTGTCCCGAGGGCTTCTAGAAGTGGTACAAATAGGTATATAGTTATATACTCTTGATAAGATAGTTAAAAAAAGTATACTTGTAATGGCCACTCATATATCACTGCTGGGGTGTGGAAACATTGAGCCAACTGGCAGACATTTTGACTTATTTTCATCACTCTTGTCCTGCTCCCTATATACTTTATATACAGTTCAGTTTCAATTTACCACACATTTACTGGAGAATGTCCTGCATGACTGGGTGTTTCCACATTACTGTACCCTCATTTGGGTACATGTGTAATATTAAATATGCTGCTGATATCAATTACTCATCTTTTCTTGCTAGGTAATGTTTGCAAGTAGTAATATATTTCATTTAATCTTTTATCTATATTGACTAGTATATAAAGTACATGTCATGATGGACAATACAATGTACTTTAAACATAATTATAGTAAATAAAACCCATAGTAATTATATACATGCATACAACGGATATTATTTGTTATTATAAGTACAAATTTAATTATGTAACTACTCTGAAATGTGTAAATAACATCATGACAATAATACACCACAGGTTATACATAATTATAATACTATGCTATAATATTATTGTATTAATGTTTTCATTACTATGCTTTATTATTACATGTACTCTATATACTAGTCAATATAGATCAATTAAGATCTAATAAATCTAGTACTTGTAAATATTACCCAACAAATGATTAGCATTGAGGTTAAAATAACTTTCCATGCCAACAACCTACACTCAAATACTAATTACTCTCATTGTGAGAAGAAGGACATGAATACTATCATCCTAACCTTGTCCTTACATACATTGCCACAGTACATAAAGGTAGACGAAATTGTAATTGAATCCACCCATTATATGAGCAGAATCAATGAAATGTTATTATGTATACTAAAGATCAATGATTTTTCATGCTAAACATTTTGTAGTCTTTGATCGTAATTCCTAATAATTATCATTACTTCTGTAGATAGAAGGCCATAGTTGTTAACACTGAAACTTTCCCAATTGTGGATGCATGATATACATATTTCAAATATGAATTCACATTATTACTATATAAAAAAATAGTTAAAATAACTAATTTAGTGGTTAGTACAGTTGCACATGCAATTAGTTGGTTGTTCAGGATACATACATCTTATACCACATATACTTTGTACTAATTATATTCAATTATAGATGAATCACTATAATTTTAGGGTGCTGTCTACTCATATTTCATGTCAAAGATTTAGTATAATTTCATTTATACTGCAGTATATGTAATTGTATCTGGCCATCAAAAAGGTTTGTCAACCCACAAAAACATAATTTAATTTATATCTTTCAATACTTGATGTACATTATGTCATAGTAACATCATGCATGTAACCACAACATCCTCTGACAATTGACGCAACTGAACCAACCAATAAAATGGTTTTTTTAACGATTTATCTTTTGCAGTGTATAATTATATACTTTAATGTTGATATCTAGTATATAGTTACATTCCTCCTTGCATACGTACAGTCTTCTCTACTGAAGTATACATCAGTCATGACTTGTCTCGTGTAGCCAGACCCAACCTACCAAAAAAGGGTCTGGTCAAACAACTATACTATAGCGTTCGTCAAGTACCTGACAAACTTGTAATTGAATTCATAGAGCTGGTTTACTGGGTATAAATATACTTATTTGATTGTGGATATTACTAGTGGTTTGTCACCCACTAAAATAGCCAAAAATCTGGCTAAACTCTTGACAAACGCTAGTACAGAAGGTTGACCAGACCCTTCCTTCGTAGTAGGTTGTCTCTGGCTACATGAGACTAAGTCATGACTGATCATGAGTATTATTATCATAATGAAATTAATCAAAAAATTAATTTAAAAGCCTGAAGAGTATGACGATGAGGATAGTTAGTTAACCTCTCTACTATCTGAAGCTACAGGTTAGCTAAACTACTGAGGCAGCAATGGCTAACCTAGATGGAATCAACTTCACCTGTGCACCATCTTAACTATCTAATATTTATAATTATTATATCTATACATACCATGAGTTTGGAAAGATCTCTCATATTCGTCTGCTATAGATATCTCCGCAACAGACTTTGTCCTGAGGGCATACAGTAGTTGTTTTCTAGTGGGTTTAGAACTGGCACGCAACCACAGACCGAACATGGCTCTTCTGCAGTCATCAACATCTCTACCATTCTGCTTTGCAATTTCCTCGAGGTCATTATCTTCAAGGCCTAACTGGATGCCTAAGTTATACCACTTAGTAGTTCTAACAGATTCTTGGAGTTCAGCGAGTTTCGGGCGATCGTCCATGTTTGAAAGACGCCTTGAAACAAATTAAGGTGTGGCTGAAATACGCATCATCGTCAAAGTGGTATATATTTATATAATGAAGAGGGTACCAACCGTACTACGTATATCTCTTATCTCTTTGTTGATCCTTGTATAATAGTATAGTAGTATATCTTTGTTGATTGTAAGATTAGCTAATTCTATAAAATTCTCAGTCTTTTTATAGTACAATATGTTTATGAACAACGCCAATGTATATATATGTTGACATTTAATTAATTAATGGTTGGTCATAGTTCTCTGAAAATCTTCAAGTCTCTTTCTTCATAATCAAGTCTTTGATGTATGAGATTGACTGTATTTTTCCATTTAATTTTGTATCACAACTCATTCCATACATCACAGAAGATATTCAGTTTATCTGATATACTATGTCTTTGATCTCACTCAATACTCCAAACAATGAAGAACCAGTTCTAATATAACTTAGATATGGTATTATATTCATTCCTGCAATGCTTGTGGTGTGTCTAGATTGTGAAGCTTAGTCTCTTCGGACACAAACTGAAAGCAGTATTACGTAAGATCAGAAAGTGATTATAGGGTGAGATAATCATAATGAAATATTAATTACAGATACAGACAGGTAGAGACACAAAGAATAACATACAAACACATACACAGATAAAACATGTTCTTATCATGATTATAATAATACTAACTTGTTATACCAAGCCTAGAACTACTGTGAATAAAACAGGTAGACCCTATAATGTAACTACACACAATAAAAATATTACAATATAAGTATGTGTTAAACCCCATGTAAGTGTAGTGTATTCACTCGGAGACACACATGGGTTTAACATATTTAGACTCTTTGCTGCACACTCTGATTTGTGTAAATACATAAAAGCAATCTTAACTAACCATAAACTGTATTCAGTTTATATATGTTGAGGTGCTTGACAAAATGTAATAATAGCTTTTGTAGTATAGGAAGAATATACTACATCTAGTTGCCATGGCAATGAAGTCTATGGTAGGAGATTGGACAGTTTGATGAAGAGAAAATTTCTGCATAAGCCTTAACAACTAGACTATCTGAAGATGCAGCACAAGCACAAGGAGTGAATAGATATTATACATACATAGCATACATACATACATAAACGTACATATACATATGCATACATAGATGCACAACACGCATATACATAGTTACTACGTACAAAAATACATACATACATACATACATACATACATACATACATATATGCATACATATAAACATACATACATACATATCAACATACATATAGTCATGTGTACAAAGTACATATATACAGACAGCCAGACACAACAATGCGTACATATTTGTATACACATAGATACATACATCTATTTTCACAGGAGTGGTATACTATTTGCTATACTAGAAAGAGTGGCTTACTCTCACTACTAGACAGGAAAACTATCATTGATAATTATTCCACTAATGGTAAAGCACTGGTGAGATTATAATATATATACATGTACATACATACATATATACATGCATACATACATTCATACAGACATACATACATATACATGCATACATACATACATACATACATACATACATACATACATCCATACATACATACATACATACATACATACGTACATACATACATACATACATACATACATACATACATATATACATACATGCATACATATATACATACATACATACATACATACATACAAACATACATACATATATACATACATATATACATGCATATATACAGCCACACATGCATATACATACATACATACATACATAGTCACATACATGCATACCTACATACATACATACATACATACATACATACATAAACATACATTACTTATATAGGATGATGTAACAGGAATGGTATCATTGGATTCAGTATCTTTTAATTACCTAACTCGTCCATATGTTAATGTATTAGAAGATTTATCAATATCAGTTAAACCAGGACAAACTATAGCACTAGTAGGCTGTGGTAAAAGTACTGTAGTCTTTCTTATTGAAAGATTCTATGATCCATTAAAATGTGGAGTCCTCTTAGATGATGTTGATATACGAGAACTCAATATTCGTTGGTTAAGAACTCAATTAGGTGTTGTATCTCAAGAACCTATTCTATTTGATACTAGTATATCCGACAATATAAGATATGGTGCTAATCATCGTGAGGTATCTGATGAAGAGATTATTGATTCTGCAAAGGCTGCTAATATTCATGATTTTATACAATCATTACCACAGGTGTGTATATATTACTTCTGTTCGTATCTATTTATGTGTTAATACCATCTATCTATCTATGTGTTAATACCATCTATTTATCTATGTAAGTACGAAATTGTATGTATTTGTCATTCTGTCCACACCCATTCATCCATCCATCTATCTTTCCATCCATTCATTCATCCATCCATCCATCCATCCATCCCTCTAACCATTCATTTATCTGTCCATTCTTCCATCCATCCATCCATCCATCCATTCATTCATTTATCCATCCATCCATGCACCCATCCATCCATCTATTCATTTGTCTATCTATTCACTCACCCATCCATCCATCCATTCATTAAGGGTTATAATACTAATGCTGGTGATAAAGGCACTCAGTTAAGTGGAGGACAGAAACAAAGAATTGCCATAGCCTGGGCTCTGATCAGAAACCCTAAAATACTTCTTCTAGATGAAGCAACTTCAGCCCTAGATAGTGAGAGTGAGATAATAGTCCAGGAAGCTATAGATAAAGCTAGGGAGGGTCGTACTAGTATAGTAATAGCTCATAGGTTATCCACTGTGTACAGTGCTGACTGTATTGTGGTAATAGCTAATGGTAGTGTTGTTGAGAAGGGTACACACACTGAACTATTAGCTAAGAGATGTGTATATTATCAGTTACATAAACATCAACACTTGATAGGAGATGAGGAGAAATAACAATTTAATTAGGAACTTTATAATTACATAATTATTATTAATATTTGAACTTTTGAACACTTCAACTATTTTACTTGCTGATATTAAATGATTTTGTCACTTCATTAATTTTTTTGGTATAATTGTTTTAGAAATAAATAGTTTTTCATATTAATTACTACTCTTCGTAATTGTTGATCTGATCCTAATATCACTACTAATGATGATGTTGTTGAGCTACTACTAAAAGCTAATGTTGATCCAAACATTTAAACGCACAATGCAAGTAACAACTGTTTATAATAACCACATGGATCAATGAAACCGTGGTCCACAGACACTATGGATTAATGGAATTGTGGTCACTACACTCTATGACTATATTTTAATTGAACTGCGGTCCAAAGACACTATTGTTCAATAGAACCATGGTTCCTAGACTGTACAAGTCTATATATGCTTTAATGGAACCTTACTCCGTCTAGATCTAGATCTAGTTTGATGATCTGGAAATAGTATTAATTATACATTATAGAAACCTAATACCTATATGCTGGTATAATACCATAATTATATACTCTAATAAAGAAATCTAACTTGTGCAAAGTATATTGTGGAATTATATTAAGTATGGATGTGTGACACAAGGATCGCGGAATATGGGTGGGGCTATAGCCTCCCCCAAAATATCATTACAGGGGCTTAGATAATTATACAGTTGTACAACAAATGGCTACATGAATATTAATGAGTAAGCAAAAGTGTTCATGTCCTTTGCTCACGAATGTTTTAGCCACTGCAATGTCAATTATCTTCCACCGCAAATTTGTAATAATAGTATTTTTATTTAAGAAATTACAATATAATAATCATTGTTCTATTAATTAATTCATAATAAAATAACCTATCATGTAAAAGTAAACATTATTATTATAAGTTATTTTCTTAACTTCTTTTCTTCTCTTTCTAATGTTTCGACTACTTCATGTTTATTACATATATGAGCCAGGTCTTTAGGCGAGCGCCCCCCCCACTGTGTTATAATATAATAAAAAATATGTAAAATTATAATAATTATGTCTTATGTAAGTAATTACTAACGTAATTATTATCATAGTCATTATAATAATTATTATTATCATGATATATATCTTAAGATAACTATACATAGTTTGTGGATACTAATTATATCATATTTTTATTGAACTCAACAAATCACTATTATTAATACACATATCATGATTACTATGAACATGAGATTATTATAATTAATATCACCAAATTGAATATATCTAATATTTGATTCCACAAACAATAGTTATCTTAAGATACTAATACTATTATAATGAATTATCAAATATCAGTTATACAATGGAACCTATATTACCATTAGGACACACATCAATGATTATTATAATATTTATTATATTATTTATTATAAGCTTTTACAAGAATTAGAAAAAAGAAATTATTAATCAAATATATGATATCATTTTGAGACATCTGAATGATGTTGTATTATAATCATATCATAATAATCATTTGTAATATAATTTAATATTATTAAGTAAACATGAACCAATCATAATATTTACTTACCCAATCCTTTACATGAATATCAGCACCATGAGACAATAACACCTTCACAATATCAGCATGTCCGTTGAGAGATGACAAATGTAAAGGTGTTAGTCCATACTGTAGTAATAACAATCATTAGATACTTGTAATATCTTGTGTTTATGAGAATAATAATAATAGTTAATTAAGTAGATATTAATGTTATGACATCATAACAGGTTATTAGTTAATAATAATTATAACAAATATATATTACAGATATACATTAGCTATGTAATTAATTATATAATCAATACATAAATTATAATACATAATATTTATTTAATATTTACTTACCCTATCCTTTACATGAATGTCAGCACCATGAGACAATAACACCTTCACAATATCAGCATGTCCGTTGAGAGATGACAAATGTAAAGGTGTTAGTCCATACTGTAGTAATAACAATCATTAGATACTTGTAATATCTTGTGTTTATGATAATAATAATAATAGTTAATTAAGTAGATATTAATGTTATGACATCATAACAAGTTATTAGTTAATAATAATTATAACAAATATATATTACAGATATACATTAGCTATGTAATTAATTATATAATCAATACATAAATTATAATACATAATATTTATTTAATATTTACTTACCCCATCCTTTACATGAATGTCAGCACCATGAGACAATAACACCTTCACAATATCAGCATGACCACTCATAGATGAGTAATGTAAAGGTGTTTGTTGATTCTGTAGTAATAACAATCATTAGATACTTGTAATATCTTGTGTTTATGATAATAATAATAATAGTTAATTAAGTAGATATTAATGTTATGACATCATAACAGGTTATTAGTTAATAATAATTATAACAAATATATATTACAGATATACATTAGCTATGTAATTAATTATATAATCAATACATAAATTATAATACATAATATTTATTTAATATTTACTTACCTCATCCTTTACATGAATGTCAGCACCATGAGACAATAACACCTTCACAATATCAGCATGACCACTCATAGATGAGTAATGTAAAGGTGTTTGTTGATACTGTAGTAATAACAATCATTAGATACTTGTAATATCTTGTGTTTATGATAATAATAATAATAGTTAATTAAGTAGATATTAATGTTATGACATCATAACAGGTTATTAGTTAATAATAATTATAACAAATATATATTACAGATATACATTAGCTATGTAATTAATTATATAATCAATACATAAATTATAATACATAATATTTATTTAATATTTACTTACCCCATCCTTTACATGAATGTCAGCACCATGAGACAATAACACCTTCACAATATCAGCATGACCACTCATAGATGAGTAATGTAAAGGTGTTAGTCCATACTGTAGTAATAACAATCATTAGATACTTGTAATATCTTGTGTTTATGATAATAATAATAATAGTTAATTAAGTAGATATTAATGTTATGACATCATAACAGGTTATTAGTTAATAATAATTATAACAAATATATATTACAGATATACATTAGCTATATAATTAATTATATAATCAATACATAAATTATAATACATAATATTTATTTAATATTTACTTACCTTATCCTTTACATGAATATCAGCACCATGAGACAATAACACCTTCACAATATCAGCATGTCCATTGAGAGATGAGTAATGTAAAGGTGTTCGTACATCCTGTAGTAATAACAATGATTAGATACTTGTAATATCTTGTGTTTATGATAATAATAATAATAGTTAATTAAGTAGTTATTAATATTATGACATCATAACAGGTTATTAGTTAATAATAATTATAACAAATATATATTACAGATATACATTACCTATGTAATTAATTATATAATCAATACATAAATTATAATAAAATATATTTAATATTCACTTATCTCATCACATACACATATTACATGTAATAGTACAAATCAATACAATATCAGGTAGTTTAATGTTGATGCTATTGAGTATGATACTGATACTTGATATTACACATAATTCATGTGTTCATATTAGCTTCAAACTCTGTTTAAAATGTGAGAATGGTATGAAAAAATATCTATTAAATGGTGTGACATATTGAAATAGAGGAGTTATAGACCTGTATCAGTATCACTATCAATATGGATATGATAACTCACATAACCATGTTTGCTGTTAGGGTTAGCACCCTTGTTAAGTAATGATTCTGTTTCGGCAATATTTTGTTTCTTAACTCCTCTATAAAGATCATCATCCTATAATAATACATGTATATAGATCACCTTTGTTGTATTTGTAATTTCTTGTGATCGTAATTGTAATTTGTAATTGAAAATTTAACTTCATGAAAATGGTATTTGCAATTGTCTCCAACTATACAATTACATTTATGTATAACGTTTCTTGCAATACCTGTAACATCAGCTACTATAGAAAGCATATTCAGAATAAACATTTGAGGTCCAACAGGTGCTAAAGTTAATCATGATTTGATTTAGTTAGTCATTGCTGTACAAAATGTGTATTAACTCATTTTATTTGAAGTAATTGAAGAAGTAATTGTTAATTGTAATTAATTACAAAGTTGGAAAACTTTAATCAGTAATGGAAATTGTAACAAGTATGATAATTACAGATATATAATTATTATCACATAACATAATACATACTAGTTTATCCCATTCTTGGTTTGTAAGAAAACGTGATAACTGTAACTCTAATATAAAAATTAAATAAACAAAAATGTAGAATGATATAATCTGTTACATGTTATTATACTAGAGAACAAGCTAATGATTAATGTATTATTTTAAATCATTTGAGGCTTCATGGAATCAATCATCATTATTATCATTATTACAGTATTCAGAAGCTGATTTAAATTAGTTATTTAATGAAGTAACTTCACAAGTTTATGTACAATATGTTATATAATAATAATATTTAGTGTTTATTATACAATACCTTTAGTTCTTTTATGAAGTTCCTCCTTCAACTGTCTAATTTCTTCATCTCTTTCTGTGACCTGTGAGGTCAAAGTCAATATCTTCTTTTCTGCTACTTTTGCTGCCAAATTTGATTCATGGTGAACTAAAATGAAATTAAGGAATAACAATAATTGTGTATTTAATTTTTTGGAATAATTTCATGTTTTCATGTTATAACTTCTCATCAATTAATAGTACTGTTTTCTACTATTCATTAGCTAACTGTAATGCTACACACAATGGATGAGAATTCAATCAACAATCCCTATATATATATAATTAATTTATGTATATGTATATATATATATATATAGTATTGTTGAATAATCCCAGTACAAATTGTGAGTTATTACAAGCAAATCATTAAAGTAAAGTTGTAAAGATATGAAACAAGATGTAATTACAGATAAAGAAGGATCCCTCTGATTGCTTTGTCTGAAATCCAACCACTTATTATAGTTATTTCTTTTTCTATTCTCCTTACACTTTAATGGTTTTTGTATAACGTTTACAATGTAATTCAACAACAACAGCTATCAATTGTACACTTTACACAAATTGATTTCTTCCAGCTGGTCTGCTGTAGCTCAGGCACATGCTTTTGTCAACCAAGTCTTCCTGAATGACGCAACTTCCTTAACTATATATGCAACCACTAAATCTATGTGACACAAGCATATATGCAAATATAGATGCAACCTACTGGAACAAAATCATAGGGATGGCCATAAACAAATTTTCAATTATTCCACTTTGAGAAAATAACACTATTGGGACCGAGGGTGGATTGGCTTTTATCAACTAAGCAATAAAATTATGAATTTAATATTATTATATGTTCAGTTGCTCACCTTCTGTAGAAACTGTCAAATCAAATTGTGTCTCAACATCCTTAGACTTGTTTTCTTCAGAAGGTTGCCCTTTTTCCTTTTTCTTTGGTAGTTCATCCATTTTCTCTGGTAGTTCATCATTTTTCTCTGGTTGTTCATCCTTTTTCTCTGGTAGGTCCTCCTTTTTCTCTAGTTGTTCATCCTTTTTCTCTGGTAGTTCATCCTTTCTTTCTGGTAGCTCACTCCTCGATTCATTTCTCTCAGAATCCTTTATCTCCTGATGTAACTCCTCCTCTATAATGATAAATAACATTTTATACAACAAAGTATGATGACCTGGACCATGCTTTGCTACAGCCTGTGATACTATAATAACTATATTATTCCTTTCTGAATGGATTCAGCATTATGTATAACAGACACGAGAAGTTTCAAAGGATCCATTTCAATAGGAAATCAAAACTCCTGAGTGTCTACTAATTGAGTACAACATTACATGATATAAAAGTGAAATGTATTCATTTCTTTAATAAACAGAAGAATATTGACCTGTTTTTGAAGTTAATGACAGAAACTTAATTTTCTGCTCTTCAGTAACATGTAGATCATAAATTGAAAAGACATGAGCAACTTCCAAAGCACTTGTAGATTTTAGAGCATTCAGGACAGGATCTGATTCCTGAAATATCACAGAAGAGGATAAAAGAAATTAGAATCTACATGTGTTGTGTGTCATGTGAGTATTGATTATAATACCTCTTCATGTTGGAATTCATACTTGTCTGGACATTTGTCTTTTTTTCTAACATGTATTTTAGACAAGTCAGTTTCTTTCATTGCAGAAGTCAGAAGGTCATGTTCTCCTAACAGTAACTCATAATTAAAGTATGATATTATACATGTATATTAGTATACCTGATAATGGAATAACATTTAATAATTGCCTTTCTGTAACTTCTAAACTCAGTGTATCTATGATAGATATTTTCTTGATATTCTCATGAATATGGGCATTTCGGAGAGCATCTATGTAAATATATTAAAAAGAATGTCAACATAGAATGTCTGAAAACTCAAACAGTATAATAAAGTATATTGGGTTTTTACATTGGCTGCCTATGACAGAGTTTTTATATCAATCATTTCAGCTTCCATAGACAATACCTAGTTACTGCTATAGCTGTTACTATAATTATACATTCATTGATGAACTTAAACTGTATGCCTACATTTTCCTCAAACTCATAATGCCAATGAATTGTTCTACTGCAAAAGTTTTAATGGAATGAATTCTTGTAGGCAACAAATATGAAAACACTTTTCATCCTACATGATAACATCCTGTTGTGTATGTCTAAAAGTTAAATCACATAATTATAAATGTTATTACAAATCACAAAACATAATTTATTTGAAAATTATTGTTATTCACAATGCAAAGATTTCGAAAATTAAACAGAAACTTGGACAAATTCTGTGCCATACAAACAAAGACATCATTAGCTAGAGTGTTTTAAGAACACACACCCCATGCAACAATGCCGTGAGTATTTTGACAGACGTGACTAAGTGCATGTGTGTGTCAGAGTATACATGAAAGGTGAGAAAGACAGACAAAACCATTGGCTAAAGCCTCACTGCATGGGTTAATTAGCATAAAATTGTGAGTTTGTAACTATATAATGACAAATAAGAATTTTGTAGCAAATATTTATCACCTTGTTCTTCCATAGAGACACTTCGGTGAATCGGCTTCTCTTTCAAATGTTCTTGTGGGTTCAACTGCATGAAAAGAATATTTAATCATGATAATTATTGAATTGTGTTATATAGAGCAGGGCCATCCCAATGATTGCTTTCCCATGAGTTCAAACTATATAATATGATATATGTGTGTCCACTGCCAAAATGGAAATAACAAATATTAATGGTTAGTGCAGTTGCAAGGATTTAACAATTAGTTGGTTGTTCAGCATACATACATCATAGCTACTCTGTATTAATTATATTATAAAATATGTAGAAGATATATGTACCAATTATAATCAACTATCATGCCTAATATCTCATATTAGATGAATAAAGAAGGTTTGGAAAGATTAAATCATTTAATTAAAATATCTTTGTATATCTATTAGACAGAACAGAAAATTGAAATATCCATCCATAACAATCTACACGACCAATTAAATTAATTTCCACTCTTCCTTGCAACTGTACTAACCAATAAATTCGTTATTTTAACAATTTTATTTTTGCAGTGTCATAGTACACATAATTAAGGATATTCTGGGGAGCTTTGTCAATTCATGGACATGGTATGATATTAATAATGTGGATGTTATAATATACAGTATAATACAATATAGCTGAAATATTTCATGTGAACAAACTTTTCGTAGTATTCACAATTAAGCTGCAAACAACGAATTTTGTAAAACAGGAATATTTTAAGTTTATAGCACCTATTATCATGTGTAAGTACAAAAAAACTACAAAACCAGAAGCTGATTTTTTCTCAAATGCCTTAAACAGCAAGAGACTTAATAAGTGTCACTCCTTCTATTTCTTGTTAGTTATATACAAGAGAACTAGTGCATCAAGACAATATGATATGATCCTAATTATATCATACAATTATTAACTCCATGAGCGCTAAAAACTCTAACCTTGTTTTCTGTTTCTCTCTTGATGATTACATATCCTCCAATGGTAACAGAAAGTACTTTCTCTTTTCTCAAATCATCTTCGCTATCCTTTACTAGTCTTATCAGCTCTTCATGAAGATGAATGGGAGCATAGCAAATCACGATAATGGAGTTCCCTTCGTTCACCACCTTCACCATTACATGTCTAGCATTGTCACGAAAAGCTTTTCTGAGCAAACTCTGTATATCACTCAGTGTTGTCTTATCTCCTTCCCATTCTAAAATGAACTTCACTTGCTCTGATTTCAGAAGATTTTTATGTGAATGCTCCATAAAATCCTGACCATATATATGTTGTGTTTGGATCGTCTCACAGAACTCATCAATTGATTTGTTGAATTCCTCGATGAGATGGATTGCATCTTGTAGATTAAACTCTTTGGCAACAGCTTCAAGTCGTTTTGTGTTCGTTAAAGATGTGTTATCACTGACAATTCTCATTGCAGCATTAAGTGAATCGGCCGCTTCAGCATCCTTCCTTAACGCCCGGTCAAGACTCAGAAAAAATTTCAAGTCATCTAAAGAGACAGGTTTGTTTTTAAGAATCCTAGTCACTTTACTGATGAGTATATGAAGTTCTCCCCTCTTTTCGTCAAACTCAGGATGATACGTCTCAGATATCTTGAAATGAGGTACACTATCATCATGCTATATATGTGGTAGGTATGTAGTAATAAGTAACAGAAGATCAATTTGTGTATATACTTCATCTTTCTTATCAGAAATGAATTTGTATAGTAATCTATACATATCGGTTAAACAGAATTGGAGGTTTCCACACTATTTGGAAACCAAGGGCAAAGCCCAAGGTTTACAAATGGTGTTTAACCAAATGAGTTTATATCACATGATGACCCCCCAAATCCTGCCTAACATTTGCTATAATCTTCAATCTGAATGCAACAGTTACATTGTGACAAAAGTGTGAAGCACACCATATTGCTGAGGGTTCCATACTTTTGGAATACCTCACATAGTGGCTTAAAATACACTATTCATTTAGTTGAGTTGGAATTACGTATTGCTCTATATCTCCATTAGTACTACTACATGCAGTTTCCTCAGTACTAGTTTTCTTTATATGATGTTGTGTGGTGAAATAAGTAGGAATTTTCATGAACAGAACACCAGATTAATAATTCACTAGCAGTTGATAGTGTTGTCTTATTCTATGCTTGAATTTTAAAGTCAATTATAATATTGTAAGTGACTCATCATTTCATACAGATATTTAATAATTGTGCTAATATATTCTATTACTATAATTATATTGTGATTGTTAATTTACTACTTTACATAAGCATTACCAATTTGGGTTCTTTGGAGGGAAGAGAAGAAGGTGCATCATCTTGTGTGCGTGAGACATCTGTGAGAAATAAAATGAGCTTCATTCATTATCATAATAACCATAAATTACGTGTGATAATCATAATTTTTAAAAGGTCTACATAATTAAATTTTTGTGGCCCAGAGGGCCATCTGCTTTCCACGAGTTTAATTACAATTATTATATTTGGTCATGTCATATGCACATTGAATACATAGTTAAGGAAGTTGCGTCATTCCATATTCCAGGAGACTCGGTCGTTTAATGACACAGCGTGTAGTCAGGGTGAGGGGTAAATGCCCTTGGGCTCTCTCACCTGATGTTTTAATTATAAGGGCCACCAATGTTACACAAAGCAATGGACCAAACTTGTATGACTAAAACAATAGTTAGCTGAAAAATTTCAGCTCTGTATAATTACTGCATCAGTCTCATCCCAATACATCAATAAAGACGCAAAATAATTGATTAAATTTATTATGAATAATTAATTAGCACAAAACGTTTCTACCCTTTGTGCAAACTTTTTATTCAGAGTCCACAATTTGTTTTCTGTCCTGGAGCTCTTTGCTACCTCTCAGCAGCGTTGCCTGTAATAGAAATGCATGCTTCAGCAGAAGGTAATTAAGCTGCTTGAATTTGTGTTGTTTATGTAGATACTGGAACTAAGCTGCCCTAGTTGCTGAAATATATTTCTAAAGTTCTACAGCAACCTGCATAATAGAACGTACACTTCAGTTCTACAGACCAGCAGGAAGAAGGAAGGCTGCTTGTTATGTAGCTTACGTAGAAACTGGAACGAATAGCTAGCTATCCTACCTGAAATATATTCCCAAAGTTCTACGTAAAAGGTAAGGAGAAGATAATCAAAATAATAACTACAATAGCTGTTGTGTTGCAGGCATAATAAAGTCAGCCATGATTAATGAATGCTAGACACCACAAAGCAATCATGGGGACACGTTTTTCTCTATATATCCTGTTATTTGTAAGATTGATTGGGTATAGGATTACACCCACCATGGCATAGAGCTTAGTAGACCACGAAAGGATCAAATATTAACTTAAGTGTTTTTAACGAAGCATAAATTTGCTTATAGTTGAGGTTTCATGTGCATGTTCTGAATCTTCCTAAGAGTATTTCAAGGACTCTTGTAATAATTGCAATAGATAGTCTGAAGATGATAGTAGTTACCTTCCTTGTGTGGATAAGAGTGCAGATTTAGCCTAGGGCAAAATTTTAATTGGGACTCCTATATAAATGGGGCGTGCAGCATGGTATTTAATCCACATAGAGTGACAAACGTTCAGGTTAAAATGATCACAAAATTATCATAATTATGCTTCCTAAAATGCTTAGTAATCGGGGGGCCCAGGGATAAAAGTTCTCCTTGCCTATATGCATCCCCCTCAGTTCTCTCCCTTGTCCAGCCCTCTCAGTGTGCCTGATATTATATCTATACATACCATGATTTCTTTTCCAGAAGGATCCCTCGTCTTTGTATGCTACGCTCTGCCTCATCTGCATAAAGAGAAGCGAAGACTATTATAGTGACAAGTAATGAAGGAGATTTGAACAAGTGTATATAGAGAAAAAAAGTATCCCTATGATTGCTTTATGGTGACCAGCATTCAGTAATCATGGACGACTTTATCATGCCTGAAACACAACAGCCTATTATAGTTATTATTTTGATTATCTACTCTCTTTACCTTTTAAAGAATCTTATATAACTTTAGGAATGTATTTCAGGTAGAATAGTTAGCTAGTAGTTCCAGTTTCTAATTCTATGTAAGCTACAAGCACCTTCTTTCTGCTAGGTTCGAGCGCGCGTTCTATTACGCGCCATGCCCATTAATTGACCGAGCCCCTGGGAATGACACAACTTCCTTAACTATGTATACAACGCATACTCACAAAATGGACACAAGATTATATATATATATATATATATATATATAGTTCGAACCCGTGGGAAAGCAATTATAATAGGAATGGCCCTTTGGGCCATAAAAACGCTTAAGTAGTTTTTGTTACTGGATATCCCTATGATTACTTTTCCATAGGTTTGACGTATGTTTATATCTATATAATATTCTTGTGTCACATACATGTTTCATACGTAGTTAAGGAAGTTGCATGAGGGGATTAATCATTTTATGGTCATGACATGTAAACAAACACATGCCCAAGCTACAGCAAAACCAATAAGACGAAATCCACTTAAGGTAGGAAGGGAGGTTACTTTTGATACACGTAAAAAACTTTTAAAAATATTCTTATGTGCACATGTGAGTATGAATGTTGTTTTACTGCTAGAATTGTAATGAAAACAAAACAACTATTGTTAAGCGTTTTGCACGACAATTCGGGCTAAACGTATGGAACTCGCCATTTGTAAAATAGAACGCATGCGCAGTTCAGCAGCGCAGCTAACTACTGACCACAATGCCACATGCTATTTTGGTTGTTTGCAGCACAGGGTAGCGTTTGACCGGTCTATTCTTTGGTGAGACTATTTGTTGTGTGTGTCATAATAATTATATATGACTTTATATTATATAATTATAATTTTATTGTACATAATTTATAGAATTTATTTGTGGATCTCGACCTGATTGGGTGGTTCACGTGTGTCTATATCGAATTATGTATTGTATACCTTGCTATTCACACTATATGATATGGGTCACAGAATACTTTTATAATACTATTATGATAAGTTGAAGTTATTGCTGTTATAATAACTGGGCAAACATTCTAAGACTGTATAACTAAAAATGCTTTTCCAATACTATATTAATAAATTCATGTATGTACATGTGCATTTTTATCTATGAAACACTAACATCAACATTAAAGTTGCTACAAAACGTATTCTTTATTTATTCTTTAATTGACAGATTGGCTGCAATCAAGAGAAAAGGAACTTGGAAGGAAAACAAACCCAAGAAATTTAAAAAAGGTAATACTTCTATTGAGAAAAGAATCACACTACATGTTTATTTCTTTGATACAGAAAAAATTAACCAAATATCTGCAAAATCCATGAAAAATTACAAAAACTTTGTTAAATGGGCAGAAGCAAATGTATTTAAAATCGAAGGCTTTGTTGTACATGTGCAAATAATTGAAGAAAGAAACCAACATTAAAATGAAATGGCCATTAGGCTACGAATATTGCCCAATGTGTGCATTACATTATATTGTTAATAGCAAATATTGTGTATATTTACATACAAACAGGTGCAGTTATGCAAGGCAAAAGAATAATTTATTTAAATTGTTGTGTGGGGTAAGGTGGAAAGACCTCTATATATCTGATGTGCCTGATGATGTGGTAAGTTGTTCTTTTACTGAGTTAATCATTTTTATGTTTTATTAACTCAGGATATTCACATCAAAGGGTTAGCTACCTCTGCTAGAGCTGCAGCCATAAACAGATGCGATAACACCTCAATTAAAAATTACATCCACGATTTTTTGAAAATTGTTAAAGTCTACTGGTTTTGTTCTCCACATTCCCAAAATTTTGAAATGTAAGATAAACAGTAAAAGGTGTAAAAGTGAATTATTCTTTTTATTGATAGTATCCGGCCCAAAACAACTCAGGAGTTGGGTGCATTTGATTTAAAAGTTAAATTGGACAGCATCATCCTTCTGATAACAGTATCCAGAGTGACAAATCTGAAGAGGATATTGGCGAAACCCAAATGATATTGAGATCAAGTAGTTCCCTTCCTCAGAGTGTGGTAACTTACAGTTTTTCCAGTTCTTCCAGTTCATCCAGTTCATCCAGTTCGTCTACCCATTCATGTGATTCATCATCTTCAATGCCTACTTCATTAGACGTAAAATTTCGAGCACCAAAAACATCTGATGTAGTTTTTTTAACAGTACATTGATAGAGTCTTCATGTGTAAGTTTTTTTAGTGTATTTCTACTGTAGGGAATACCAGATGTTGTGGCAGTTAGTCAGAGATCAGTGTTTGTGATGTGTGCAGAAGTATGTACATATGGTGCTTGTTTTATGAGTATAATTATAATTACACAGAGGGATTCAAGGTTAGGATTTGAACTTGAAGTAAAGTGAAACATTAGTGATAAATTTACTGCATGTTGTAATTGTTGCTGTACCAATATTCTACCGAAACACTAAAAATCTGATATTGACTTTAGATAATATAGTATTCAACAGAAATGTTTCAAATTTAGACCAATATTAACTATTATTGTCCCACACCCACTATTAAAAAGAATCAGATCAGCAGCAAATACTACTTTGTGGATGGTGGCTGTGACAGTTGATCAAGATCTGAGAAGCCATTTTTCAATCCCCCTATGTAGGAGTCATTAAATTTAGTGAAGAGTACACTCAGGGCAACAAATTTGGTTACTGTATACCATACTTCGGTCCTATATCAATAATTCATTGTATAATCTTGTTGAGTGTTTGAACATTTAATATTCTTTTACCTTTGCAGGCTTTTCTGTGTTATTCATCACTGGAAAGGACTTCAACTTTGTCCAAACATGTGAAAGTCATGATCAAAATTTCACCAGCTATTGATTTGTTACAACCAGCAGATTTATTATTGGCCGCTCAAACTTTATATTCACTGGCACAAATGTCATTTGATGGAACCAATCATTAACCATTTGACTTACCCTTTGTCATGTCAATCAATTAAATTTGACTTCCCTGTCCATTGTTATTTTTTTGTCAACCTCCATTGTTATTTTAGAAAACTATGACACGCTCATCATTATGCATGCGCATTTTGCCTGTTACGTAAATCTGAAAACGTGTAAGCACATGCGCAGAACATTTTACATAATTCTGTGGTTGATTTGGAATGTGGGTTATCGGTACATAGCGCGATTCACGCTTCAATGGCAACAAAGAAACACAAAATCACCTTGAAGCAAATTCCGCCAGGTGGGAGTATTCATTCTTGGAAATGACAGCCATGAACAAGTGTTGTCTACTTGAAAAGAATCCATCCGTTTCGTACTTGTGTTATAATTATAATGATTTCATAACAATGATAATTATATTCACAATACAAGAATGTAGTAAATAACTGCCACATCCATAATGTTGTATGGCAGAGCAGGTTTAGTATATGTATGTCCCCAGACCCTTCCTCCTCTAAGTGAAGAGTGTGGCTATGCCAGACTATATAATATACTATTGAGTTTTAGACATGAGGAAATCATCAGTAATGATTGTTGGTCATCATAGAGCAGTCCTAGGGATATGGCTTCTAGTTTTCATGAAGTTATTTATAACAATTAATGCTATTACTTTTAGTGCTGGACAATACTATCATGATAATGTTATATAAATCTATTCACCTCCAGCTCTGCCGACAATTAATTATATACAGGAGGGTGATAACACAACAGAGATAGCATGTGTCTCTGGTAACTAGTAGCACTTTGCTTCTCTTTAATATCAGTAATTTTCACATGTAATTGCACACGTCCATATCACAAATATTAAATTAGAAAATGTTGATATATCGATAACCACCATATTATTAGGCGGAGGGGGTGGAAGCAGCACACACCCTTAAATTGCACACTCTCGTAATAACAATTACACCACATGGTATATATATATACAGTGTGAAACATTGCGGCCCTTAAAGAACGGGCATCAATCCTGGAATTACTAATATCAAATCATAAATCTGCCCTGAGTATATCAGTTGTTTCTAATATTGAGATATATTGTCCATGGCTACTGCTATTAGCACAAAGTCATTACTTATAAATAATTACCTGTTTGGGTAAGTCATCAGGTGGAAAATCACGGAAATCATCAACTTGTGGCATATCTATGAGAAATAAAATGTCTTCTGTTATTAATCGTTAATTATTAGTTTATTTTGGAGCCCATAATGATAGAAAGTGGAAGAGTATAATTCCACTTTCTATCATAATATGATCCTGGTTTATGATGTAATATAAACTTTGCATAGTAATAAACTTTAGAGTAGAGTTGGTACTACAACTACACAAGCAGATCCAAGGTGGATCGTTGGGGACCCTTCCTTTTCCTTTCAATTTAATTAATATGAACTCACTGTTACTGACGTCAGCAATAGAATAAAATAGAACCGCTTCACTACAAAAGCTCATTATAATTGGTCAAACCATATTCATGTTGTTATAAAAAGGGTTACCAAGTGGGATTTGAACTAGCTCCAAATGAGCAATAGAAGAAAAAAGAGAGGAAGTTGAACTAAGGAGTAAGGACCCTCAACAAACAAACAATGTTCTTTTGGTCATTCATTCATTCAGTTGACTACACTAAATGGAGCTTACTCTGACTTGCTTCAATGAAGACATGTGGTACTGACATCAATACTATGATAATTGTTGTTACCGAGTACTAAAACTAGAACTATCCATCACTAAAACAGATAGCTAATTTTGAGGTTGTATCACCTTTTTTAACGAGATGTGTTAGTTGAGCATTAATAATACGGTATGTTGGCCTAAGTTTTTAGGACGTTTCGACCCGAAGGTCTTCATCAGCAATCAGCAATTGCTGATGAAGACCTTCGGGTCGAAACGTCCTATTATTAACGCTCAACTAGCACATCTCGTTAAAATTGCCAACATGGTAAACAGTATCTGTGATATAGTTGTATCACCTCTCAATAAACAGTTCATCACTTACCACAAGTATAGCTATAACCAGGAGTGCATGAATTGCCGCCTTCCGTGGGGTTCATGCACTCCTGCTCTTACACATGCAATTATACAAGTTTCCATCTTAAAAAGCAGCAGCACAATCACAAGCACATGCATATATAATGAATAATGTAAAACCTGTCAGCATAAAATGGAACAGCACATGAATATGCTCTCAAATATGTCATGAATATTATTACTATGACCACACAAGATTTCAAACTGCAATCATATCCATCCAATATTATTTAAGTGCAAATCAAAGTTTATTCTATGAACTGTAGAGTAGAAAGTTTTCACATTAATAAATATCATTTGAAAAACATTTCAGTACATGTATGAGACCATTTAATTTCCATGACACAAAGGCAGAGGGCTTGGTTTTAGCCAATAAAGATCATATCTTCCATGCAGTAAATAAACTATTTAATACATTCATATGACATGCCATGGGTGATCAGGGTTTAACTGGTACAGTAAACACATTATGTGGAAGTGGAGTTTCATAAGGTTAGCATTAAAATATTTGAAGTTTACATAGCTATAGTGATTTGCTGGAAAGAGTTGTTAAAGAAATTCAGTCATTTGCAAGAGAAAGGCAAGCAAAGTGAGTGTTTGCAATGCAGGACTCAATGAGCAATACCTTTAAACCACACCCATGCAAAAACTATGAACACAACTTTTAAGTTTAAGGATTACAATTAGTGATGTGCGATACGTATCGATATATCGAAATATCGAAATTTTCGTTGAATATCATGATACAATATTAGCTTTTGGGTGTATCGATACACTGGAATGGACAGTTTAGTAAACATGGTTTTTCTAATTTGTCTAATTTGATACCTAAAAGTAATTATAAAAAGCTAGTGAGCATAACTTTCATTGATTTCTTTTACCATTCCTTGACAAATACATCCAAATAAGGACATTTATTTACATTTTACAAGTGTTTCAGTATTATTTCAAATATCGTGATATTTTTGGCAGCGATACGCAATACTATTATTTAGTTGTATCGCACATCCCTAATTACAATTTCAGATTTTATTATGGTGGAATATTGGTGATCATGGAAACCTTACTAACACAAGCATCAGCTGCAGGAAGATAGATCAATAACTAACTTGTACAATGCTACATACATGTTAATGTGTATAAATACGTACATAAATACCCTTCCGCCTATGCTTCGTGGCAGAAGTAATTATATGAAAATGATAATAATTATATTCACACATAAAATTAATATTTAATCACTTTTAGTAGTGGTAACAGCTAGTGGTTGATTATTAGTGGTGATAGAACTCTTACTAGTATCTGTAGCAGGAATATAAATGAATATGACAGTATTATAATACATAAATTATATCTATATCTGTTTTTATGCATGCATGTATATATTAGGACTGGGATGAAGGTTAGAAAACAGATTTCGAACTTTGTCAGCAAAACATGATTTGGAAATTCACATGTGCTTTTACTCTTACGTTGATTGACTATAGAAAGCCTCCAAAGCTATATTATTGCTTCATAACAAGAACTAGTCTTGTTTTCATTGCTGTACCTACTCAGACTTAGCATTGTTAGACCGAGCAATTTAGCAAGAATTACAGCCTCAACATTTCTGGAACAGGGCCACAATGATCATCACATGTGAGGCTAATCTATGTCATAAAGGTTACTTATTTTGCACTTTCATTCCTTACCATTTGATGTTTGTTGTGTCACACCATCAGTTACATCTTGAATCACAAGAGCAGAGTCTGGAGATTTAAACAGATGATGTAAAACGATTTGTACACCAAATCAGGAATTTTAGAATTTCAACATAACTAAACAAACAAAATTAATGCTGGTCTATTCTTCATTCTGGAGAAATATTGCTTCATTTTAATCAGGTAAACAATTGTGTAGTAAGTTTATAATAACAGTACTAGTGTAACTCTGTTCAAGCAACACTTTGCAAGCTAAAAGAACACATTAAAACTTTTTTAAATAAAAAAACTGTTCACATTTACAATATTCCAATATTTACTTCATTGTCCTGTATACAGTTTGCTACTTCCTACCTGACAAGTGGAGTTCACTGTCTGCGGCTAATCTTTCAGCCAGATCAGGATGTAGATTCTTCACAGCAGTTACAAGAGTGTCCAGAGTAGCTGGTTTCCCATTTCCTGTCACCCATAGCCTCACGAGTTGAATCATCATGTACTCGCTAAATCCACCCCTGTTATCAATCTCATTAATCTGAGCTAAAGATAGACCTAAATTTAATCCCAGACTACGCCAGTGAGTTGTATTAATCCCCTCCACTAAACTGAGTAGATCATGAAGTGGAACTGAAACTGAATTGGACTACTAATAATGCACTTGTACACTTAAATAAGTCTATCATACCAAACTGATGTAGTGGAGTATATTTGCTCTCAATTGTATCAGCTATCATATGTTCACCATCACGTCTCAAAGCTTTAACTAATATTCCCCATGTACGCTGTTGGGAGGGTTGCTGTAGCCACAAAGAGAACACCTTTTGAAGACATTCATGTGGGGCTTCATGGGGCTGTTTATAAACAGCCTGAATATCTGCATTGTAATTCAAACCAAGAATGATTCCAAATTCCTTTGCTTGATATTGTATCTCTTTTAGCTTGTATAACAGAAGACCAACATGATCAATTGTAACTAAACGAAGAGAAGATCATTTCACATAACAGATTTTATTACTGAAACTCACAAGTTTTGTTAGTCATTATTAGAGACTGAGAATCATATGGAGTCAACTATGAGAAAGAAATTTTAAACATAATTATAATTATACAGTGTGTTGTATTAAACATCTTAGTGGCATATCCATGTGGGGTTCATAAGGTTCAATTGAACTCGCCTCTAGCTTGAACAATTGGGGGACATAACCATGTCACACCCTAATAATTAATTACAGATGTGTGATCATAAATTATTAATAATGTTCTTGTAATTATTAGAATCATGGTAAGCTCAGGCATCCTTTCATGGTAACTGAGAAGTCATCAAGTTCGTTATCCCATTGTTGTAGTGCTATGATGTGACCTATCATATTCATTCACTCAAAGCTTACATTCTTGGATTGCAATGTAATTTCAACTTCTCTTTTCTTCTACCCAACCACTGTTAGTGAGAATGAAACATGCCCCAAATATGAACCGTTTCACTTTTTTTGGATTTACCACTGCATTGAAATCAGCAATACTCCTTTCAGAATTACTAGTTCAACATACTTTGTACCATCAAACACCACAACAGAATACATTAATATTGAGCATATACATTTTGTCAATAGTATAGTGATGACACGAATTTTGTTTGGTATTTAAATATTCATTTTCCTGATACTCAACAAATATTTAAATATTCATTGGCTCATTTGTCATTACTTGATTTTAGAGGAGAAATATTAAATATTAGCTCAAAATGTTGCTATTACTACAATAGACATTTATATAAACAGCATCAGTGCTGTTATTGCATGTTCCTTATGTACTTTAGAAAGCTAGAAAGCCAGTAAGCCAGTAATACAGAACAAGAAATGTTTTAAGCACCACATTTATTTCTATAGCATGTTCTTGTTTCTGCACTTGTAAACAAACATTTAAATACCAAAATATACTTTTGAATCAGCGTGGGTGGGGTAACCTTCTAACCTTGTCTCTCTTGAGGATTTCAAATCCTCCAATAGTAACAGAGAGTACTTTCATTTTCCTCAAATCCCCTTCATTACTTGTTACTAGTCCTTTCAGCTCTTCGTGAAGATGACGTGGAGCATAGCAGATCACGATAATGGAGTTCCCTTCGTTTATTAGTTTCACAATGACATGTTTTGCTTTCTTGTGAAAAGCTTTTCTTAGTAAACCCCGTATATCACTTAGTGTCGTATTATCTCCTTCCCATTCTAAAACAAACTCTACTTTCTCTGGTTTAAGAAGAGTTTTACGTGATTGCTCCATAAAATCTTGACCATACAAATGCTCTGTTGGGATCATTTCGCAAAACGCTTCAATTGAATCATCGAATGTCTTGATGAGATCGATTGCTTCTTGCAACTTAAACTTTTTGGCAACAGCTTGAAGATGCTTTGTGTTAATCAATGAAGTGTGATCGGAAATGACAATCATTGCTTCTTCAATTGATTTTGCAGCTCTAGCATTATCTCTGAACTCCGGACGAAGGCTCAAAAAGTACTTTATGTCTTCCAAAGAAATGGTATTATCTTTGAGAATATTTATCACATTAGTGATGAGTATATGGAGCTCTTCTCTCTTTTCTTCAAACTGTGATTGACAGTACTCAGATATCACATAAGATTCTGGATAATCATTAGACTGTATGGTAGGTAGAGAGTACAACAGAAATATAATTTATATAAAAATATTTGTTCACAAGAGCATAAGATCAAATTTTATGAAGCAAAGGACCGAATTTGTCACTTTCTAAGCAAATTTTAGGCTACCTAATTTTTGTAAAGAGACATTTTCTAATGGAACAATTACTTACATTTAATCTCTCAACATTCTATCAATTTGTATAGGAAGTCAATGAAAATGGGTGAGTGAGAGGATTAATAATAGCTCTTCGTGGTTACTAAATTTGACTGACATCCTGGAAGAATGATGACCAAATAAAGATAAGCGTTTGATCTAAACTACCTTGCAGAAAGTGTCCACATTATTAATAAACCTTGAATAATTCTAGCTGTTCTATCTAGAGATTAAAATAATAATGCCAATTTGTGTACTGGAAACTATATGATAAACAAATTAAACTATGAATATAATTTAAATCACCATGGCTCAACTATGAATATGATTTATATTGCTTATACACTTGTTTGCTTGGGAATCATATTATTTTGCATCCCTCAGGTTTTGCCCTCAGGATGAAAATGTATACTATAAATCCTTTCTAATATGTGTATAACCTATATTTGTTGTTAAGATATATTCTGTGCTGAACCATACAAGCAGCTTCTTCTTTCATGAAACCATTTATATTATCGCTATTGCTATTAGCACAAATTCATTACATTACCTGTTTGGGTGTTTCATTGGGTAGAGGAGAAAGGAATTCATCACCTTGAGGAGGTGGCGTATCTATGAGAAATAAAATGTCTAGCATAAATAATTGTTAATTATTAGTTTATGTAGGAACCCATAATGATAGAAAGTGTAAGAGTACTCTTCCACTCTCTATCATTATAGGCTATAGGGTCCCTGGTTAATTATATAATAATACGTTGTACATAATTATAGTTTAGATTATAATTATATATACATCACAGTAAAGTTGTTCTAGTACTTTGGTGGTACAATTACAGGGATGATCCAAGAAAGGTCAGTGGTGTCACATAACCTCATCTGTCCTTCTAATTTAATCAAAACGAACTCACTGTTACTATGTACTAGTTGAGGTCAGCAATAAAATAACATAGAACCACATATCCACAAGAGGTCACTATGATTGGTCAAAGCGTTTTCATGTTATTACAATATAGGAGAAAAAGATAATAGAAAAGTATTTGGAAAAGGGATCTTTAGCTACGAAGCATGTTGTTACATGGAAGTGGTATTTCATTTTGTTGCCAAAGCCATCTTGTTCCTGTGCTTTTTCGGTTTTGATATATATCCCTACATACTCTTTCATCTTTTAAAATGTTTTTTATTATTCTTTTTAAACTACTTTCAGTATTCATTTCGCATGCCATACGTGATCAAGGTTTAACTGGTATAGTTAACACATTGTGTGTGAGTGAGGTTTCATTTGGTCAATAATTTAGTGATGCACTGATAATCGGATTGGCCATTTGATGCCGACGAATATGGGATATTTTAGTGTATCAGTTATTGGCAAATTCCTACTGATAGCCAGCCGATATTAATTGCACATGACATGAGCAATATCAATTCCATACATGTTCGAATCTCTTATTACAGCCCATTGCACTTACCATGTTGCTATTTATAAACACTAACTTTGAACTAAACTCTGTTTGGCTTGACTTTGCCGATTGCTTTTTTTTGGCTTTAATTTCCATTATACGCGTACTAGGCTGCTCTTTCTTGCAGTTCTTCGAATGTCATGATGTAACCATGCGCTGTTTATAAATAACCGTTCACATAAGACTGTAATAAATATGTACAGGATCCCATAAGATCTTATGGGCTCAGAATAGTCTATACATCAGGTATGTCTGAACTCAACCCCGATTAGCTACCGGTACGGTCACTAAATAATTAAATGTGAATTTATTCTACTATAGTCACGTATAACGCACTGAAATAAAGATATGACTCTGTTTAATAAGGAATGCAATCTAGAAAATATGAAGTATCATTTGATTCTATTGAACTGCCAATTTGTTCTTCACTTTCTTTGTAGAATTTGGTATTATATCGTCATCACAGATTAACTTCCAAAATGAATGCACTAAAGTGCAGAACCCTCGCTAGCTACTGCTAAACAGCATGGGTTTAGAACAACTTTGCCTTAGTAACATATTGCAACAGCCAGGAACACACCACACTAAGAAATTAGTAGTACATCATGAATATGCAAATTATGGGGATAGCATGGCCATCAGATCTCTTGAGAACTAGCGAATTTCTGGACAAAACTTCACAAATAGCTGTATAAACACTCATTAGGACGATAGACAAAGCTCAAGAAACAAAGCTTCAAAGAGACAAATGTTAGTGGTTCAGTGTTTTCTGCAAAAACGAAAAACTTTCCAAGATGGCGACAGATCAACGAGAATTTACACGGCTGTTTCTCTGCAACAAGATGAGTTCAGAACAAATCCTTTAAATGTCGGCATTATGGATATATAGCGTCTTCAACCATGTGTCAACAAATTAGTATCATCAGGTATTTGCAAAGATTACATGGTAACACACAGACAGACAGACAGACAGACACTGAGACACACACACAAACATAACCCTCTGCCTACACGCTCGTGTTAATTATCAACAAATTCTTCCATTGATTCATTGGTACTGGATCGAGGTGTTCTTTTATTCATACAGAAGACTTAATTAAAATATCAGTGACATTATTTTTCTTTTTTATTTATTTTACTAATGTCTTTATAGATTATGTATTATATATATATATTTTTTTTTTATTATGGCCCGTAGGGCCATCCCTATAATTGCTTTCCACGGGGTTTAATGTATATATATATATAATTATGTTTGTGTCACTTGCGCGACTATGCGTTGTATACGTATATACGTAGTTAAGGAAGTTGCGTCATTCCAGGGGGCTCGGTCAATTAATGGGCGTGGCGCGTAAACGAACGCGCGATCAAGCTCTACACACCAGCAGAAAGAAAGCTGTTGAACTTACGTAGAAACTGGAACTAATAGCTAGCTATTCTGCCTGAAATATATTCCTAAAGTTCTACAAGGTCCTTTGAAAGGTCAGGAGAGTAGATAATCAAAATAATAACTATAATAAGCTGTTGTCTTTCATGCTTGATAAAGTCAGCCATGATTACTGAATTCTGCACACCACAAAGCAGTCATATCTTCACTTAAATTTGTAAAGCAATCATAGGGATGTTTTTTTCTCTATATACACTTGTTTTTATTTTTTATTTTTTAAAGATAAGAAACAAATGCTGCTAAATAATGTAGATTAATACATGTGTAAATCTTGAATCTTTTCTGTTTCCCGCACTCATTTACTACAGGGACATTCTTGTTGATATTGACAAACCACTCTATGTAAACTTTGATTATTTAATAAAATTCCATTGCAATTATTATTACCATATGAATTTCCACTGGCAAAGTGAAAACAAGCAGTAGGTGGTAAATACATGTATTCAAAATAAGAAATAATTTTATGAGTTATACACAAATGCACATGTAATATTATATACACAAAGTATCTTGTAGCTAGTTCATTAACTTTATTACAATAATTAAGTGTGAAATTATCGAATCGGTTATCGGTGTCAGTAGATATATGCATGTAATTATCTGCTATTGGATTATTGGTAAAAATCCATATCGGTACATCACTAGTCAATATTATAATCCATGAAGTTTACACAACTATATTTTCTAATGTGGTTTGCTGGAAAGAGTTGTTAAGAAATTCAGTGATGCTAAAATCATTTTTCGCAAGTTGTATGTGAGAAGGGCAGCAAAATGAGCATTTGCAATACAAGAGTCAATGAGTAATGTCTTTAAACCATACCTATGTGATACATACTACGAATATACTGAGTAGAACATGACTTCAAGCTTAAGGGTTGCCATGTCTGCCTGTGATATAATGTGCGTAGGTAAAGAGACCTGGTCTTGAGGCTAACTATGAGGTCAATTTGGTAATTCTCAAGCTTATAATTAATTACTCATAACCATAACTGCAAAGGTGTACGAGTACCTAACATTATTTAATTAATCCCCAACATAGATTAAATCAGATTTGCAGCCATGCATCTTAGCTATCTTACATTATATGCTTATATTCTATCTGTACATACCTGGAACAGAATGGATTAAGCCCGGTGCAAAGCGTAGCACATAATTTTCACCTACTCTATAAGTTATGAGGGATCTAGTCAATTATTCAAAAATATTAATGGATATTTCTACAGAATTCTTGGTCTATAACCCAAATGAAGTAACACATTTTCAACTTTCAGGTTAACATAAATATTAATCATTAAAAATCACATATCATATGCCCCCTAAACTGTTTAACAAGTGGGGGACCCTGAGACAAAAGTCCCTCTTGTCCACCCCTCTCACTGTGCCTGATATTATATGTATACATACTATGTCTTCTTTTCCGGAAGGATCTCTCATAATTGTCTGTTATGCTCTGCCTCAACTGCATAAAGAAAAGAAATGACTATATAGTTGACAAGTAATGTAGGAGATTTGAAAAATCTCGATATCCCTTGGCTAGTCAAGTAATGGGCATGGATGTAAAAAAACATGTGCTTGAGCTATATCAAGATCAATAAGATGAAATCCTATTAATGGAAACTGTAATTACTAGTTGTTATAGCAAAAATACATTTGCAAACTTTAAAAACAAGAACTGCTGAAAAGTAAGACGAAGAATTAAAAAACAAGTAAATATAATATGCTGTAGTCTGGCGTAACCACACCTTTTGCTTGGAGGAGGAAGGGTCTGAGACATACATATTCAAATTAGTGGTGCTGTCCACAGATCACTAACCACCATAAATAGTTAGAACAGATTTAAGAGGGGTGGAGTTGCACAGTTCCCCAAAATTGCACACTCCATAATTCTACAATATATATAGTGTGAAATATTGTGGCTTTAAAAGACAGGCATCAATCCTGGAATTGCTAATATCAAATCCTAAATTGGCCCTGAATATATCAATATGTTCATGATATAGATATATTGCCCATCACTATTAGCACAATGTCATTACTAATACAACAATACCTGTTTGGATGGTTCATCGGGTGGAAGAATAAGGGAATCATCAACTTGTGGCATATCTATGAGAAATAAAATGTCTTATTATTTGTTAATTATGATTTTATTTAAGAGTATTCTTCTGTTCTCCATCATAGGATCCATTGTTTAAGATGATGTAATAATCAATAAAGAAACTTGGAGTAGAGTTGTTCTACCGGTAATATTTTGATACTACAACGAAATATAATTTTCACATTTGGTTCAGTTAACTGAAGATAGTAGTAAAATTGTGGTGCTGAAACTGGAAATAAAATTTACTACAACTAAACTAAACTATAATATGATAATTCTTATTAAAATTCAATAGTATATAACAGTTTTATGAATTTTGAACAAATCATCACCATAGTAACATGATTACAATATGAATATCCTCTGCAAATATGTAATGAATATTATTCTATATATGACGACACAAGAAGTGGAACTACAATGAAATCCACCAAATATTGAGTAGAATCAAGTTCTGTTCTATATACCACAGGTAGGAAATCTTTCATACTATACTTCAAGGTTAATATGATTATTCTTTGAACTACAATTATACAAATGATGTATATCCCCATCAATTTCAGTGTTATATGTTATTTTCATATCAGAAATCTAATTCTCGAATTCTCAGCTTTTCAATATTCTTTTATAATCATTCAGGATGATAGTAGTTAATTTCTCTGTCAACCAGCTAGTCTTGAGCATGCATATGTTTAAATGCCACGCCATTATTTGATCACGTATACAATTTACAATTAACCATTGTTTATCACATCAAAATTAATGTTATCATAAGAATGGTCCTTTGGGCTGGGCCTGCATAAAACAATACAGCACTTGTCTTACCGTCATACTTAAACCCCTTTCTTAGTGTTCTATAATTATGCACTTATGACTACACTGTAAAATGTAATACGTTATTTTAACCTTCAGTTGGTTACAGGAGTTTGAATGCAATTATATTTCCTCCATTGCTGATTTATTTATACTGTAAGGTAATTAAGTCATGCACAGTTCATTTGATATTCATTTATATTGACTAATATAAAGTACATGTCATAATAAAGAATGATCAGTACAATGCTATATAAATCACATAGTAATTATATACAAGGAATGTTATCTGTTATTATAAGTATAAATTCCCATACTATTTACACTGAAATGACATCTTTTGTTTTCATAATACACCAAAGGTTACACTAATAATACTATGCATTAATGTAATATACTTTGCAATGACATAACAGACATGTACAGACATATGTCAAATGTAATTGTAGTACTTGTAAATACAAAAACAGGCAAAACAAATCAGCATTGGGGATATTGAATCGCATCGAAACTCCTGTTAACCAACTATGAAGATTAAAATAACACTTATTACTTAGAATTCCATGCCAACAGGTTACATTTCAAGGACATGAATACTATCATCTTAACCTTGTCCTTACACAATATATAAAGGTAGATGAAACTGTAATTGAATCCGGTATATGGAAAATTTTTATGTAAAAAATTTTGTAGCCTTTATTTCTTTGACTAGAATATTATAATATTATCTGGATGCATGATATTGACATTTCATCATCATTACTAACAATTATATTTTAATGTTGAGCTTAAAGTTATATTCCTCATTGCATACAATCTTCTCTACAAACTGAGTATTCATCAGTCACGACTTATCATAGTATATAATTCAAATTTTGAGACACTAGTTACTCTGCTACAAGTTACCTAAACAACTGAGACAACAATGGCCAACTTTAACTATCTCACTGCTACTTACATTATATATATACATACCATGAGTTTGGAAAGATCTCTCATATTCGTTTGCTATAGATATCTCAGCAACAGATTTTTTCCTGAGGGCATATAATAGTTGATTTCTAGTAGGTTTAGAACTAGTACGCAACCACAGACCAAACATGGCTCTTCTACAGTCATCAACATCTCTACCATTCTGTTTTGCAATTTCCTCCAACTCATTATTTTCAAGGCCTAACTCGATGCCTAAGTTATACCACTTAGTAGTTCTAACAGCTTCTTGGAGTTCAGCGAGTTTCGGGCGATCGTCCATGTTTGAAAGACGCCTTGAAACAATTTAAGGTGTGGCTGAAATTACGCATCGTGGTATTTAGTCAGAAAATGAAGAGGTACTAACCGTACTATATCACTTATCTCTTTGTTGATCCTTGTATAATAATATAGTAGTATATCTTTGTTAAGATTAGCTAATTCTATAAAATTCTCAGTCTTTTGATAGTACAATATGTTTATGAACAACACCAATGCACATGTTGACATTTAATTAAAATATTTCATTAATGGTGGGTCATAGTTCTCTGAAGATCTTCAAGTCTCTTTCTTCATAAAGTCTTTGATTGACTGTATTTTTCCATTTAATTTGTATCACAACTCATTCTACACATCACGGAAGATATTCAGTTATCTGATATACTATGTCTTTGATCTCTGTAGCTAGCGCTAAATACTCCAAACATTGAAGAACCATTTGTAATATAAATAAGATATGGTATTATATTCATACATTTAAACTCCTGCAATGCTTGTGGTGTGTCTAGATTGTGAAGCTTAGTATCTTTGGACACAAACTGAAATCGTAAGATCAGAAAGTGATTATAAGGTGAGATATTACTGATTATACAGACAGACAGACACAGACATATACAGACGACAGGTAGACCCCTATAAACAGTGAGATAATACACTTAACTAGTCATAACCTACTCTTGATCGTTTAACCTACTCGTTATATGATGAGACGATAATTATCATGACTACTTATATGAAGTAACAACCCTCATTATATATACACTTAAACTATTGGTCTTAATTATACATTTGTAAATTATAAATCTTTGTGAATTCATAACCCAGTGCAACACTCCGGTACTATAGTAAAACAGATTGATTCTTTAACCATTTAATAAAAGGAATTTGAGTGCATGATAAGTATATAATAGATCATATCTCATTAACTGCTGTGTTAAGTGCTATATATACACATCTTCTTAGCTGTTATCAGTTCTTATGTAAATGTATAGTGGGAGAAGTATACTGACATGTAAACTGTGATTACATTGGAATCCTCTATTCAAAGCTGTCAGACATCATATTATTGTTATCCTCTACTATATATTTACATAGTCATTGTGAATGACAACATTCCAACAACAAAATTAATGTTGATACATATACTATTCAACACTTCAGTTAAGCAGTAATGGTACATGATTGTTATACTATGCATTATATTAAACTGACATGCAACTAAGGTAACTAACTGATTGACTTATCACTGGCCACAATCAAAAGGATGCAGGTTCGAGCCCCACTAGGTGCAGGCTTGTTTTGCCCATGGGTATACTCAGCTCCACCCTCAAATTAAGAAGGTGTTTGTCACCGCATCCTTCAGAGGAGATTCCAGATTCGCTGTTAGTCATATTTGGTAAAAACACTTGTAGAAAAAAAGGATCATCACTGATGATAAATTAATTTTAGTTGTGTTTTGTAACTAAACGAATTACCATTCTCTCTGATTGCAATATTTCCTTCGTTTCCTGTATCAGCTGTGATGAGTGACAATGGGAAATTGATTACACTAGACCCTTTTCGTTGCAATTGTAGATCAGATTTGTATTACATGTACATGTTTATCATTATATCTTTATTCTTTAATATTAAGTGTTGTAGTATTAGTTTGTCTAGTATGCATTCAGTACAGAACAGTTCGGTTATTTCAACCAAGTAGTTAGTTATCTCAATTCCATGTCAATTTAAATATGCACAATATATACCATTCACAGCATTCCTGCTAAATTGAGGTGATGAAGAGTAAGTTTGTATATATTCAAATCTTGCTGTTGGAATGATGTTGTTCACAATGGCCAAGTATGTTGATTGTGACAGATGACAACAGCTTTGATAACAGGATTTCAAAAATATCACAGTTTACATATCAGCACATCTGCCACTACAAATGTACATAAGAACTGAAAGGAGCACATGCACTAATCTTTAACTGATACAAACAAGTGAATATGATAATAGTTAGCAAACTAGTTTGTTAAACCACTTTTACAGGTTTACTAATATATATTTCCCCACAGTCATTCTTGTACAACAGTTTAAACTAGTGTTGCACCTATACTAGGATTTGCATTATACTTCAGATATCAGATATTATAAATAAATAAAACTGTCTATACTGATACCTATGCCTATACCTTGGTTTTCACTCATTTCTAGAATTTATTGATGCACTTCACCACTTTCTAGCACTGCTCTGTTCATGTCTGTTGGAAATTGAAACTCACAAATTACTAGAAAAGATAGCTGATTCTGAGTGTTGTATTAATCTTTTTCTACTGTAAAATAATACTATGAAGTTTAAAACCTTGGTCTGAAATATCTGTATTTACATGCACTCTACCACTTGCCTATACCTATATTTACCTATATATCTTGGTCCAGTAGAGGTACCTATATATTTACCCATACTAGTATTTGTACAACACCAGTTTAAATTAATAAATATAAACTATATTTATAGAACCAAATATTATATTTCCTATCAATATATTGATTGTCTGATTATATCTAGAGACAGATATGGAAGTGTATATTTTAGTTGTGTATTATAAATACATAATTACACACTATCTCTTAATGTATATGTAGAATGTATACAGGTACTCTATGCACTATGTATTGAAGTTTATGCACTTCACATAAACTTCATTAAGATTATTAATACTCGTAATATCATATTGAATATAACTCAGTAATACACAGTGTGATATTTAGTAACTATACCTAGTACACAATGACACATATTAGACAGTGGATCGTTCTGAGTGTCATAAGGTAGTAAAATACTGTATGTGAAGTACTATGTGGTGTATTACTATCCTGTTAATATCTTGTTTGATGAGTAGATTATTTATCTAATATACACTTGTATGATTACCCTTTACGAATACTAAATCCTGTATGAAGTGATTAATTCAAATTATCTTCAAATATCTTTTTTTCTGCAAACATGGTTACAAATAATTATGGCAATACAGTACTGGATAAATTAAAATAATAATTAAAATAATAAAATAATATTAATAATAGTTAGTTGTATGCCATATAAATAACAGCAATTGAAAAGATTACAACATTATTACAAAAATAAGAGTCGTTAGTGTCAATACTCCAGTGATAATGACACACCCATTTCTTGTTTTACAGATTCTATCCATTGATATTTAAGTGTCTTTAAAGCAGGTAGACAACTATGTCCTATTATATTATAAACTTCCAGAAACTCCTTACAGTGTTCTTCCATATCTAACTGATTGTGGATCCACTCCATTCCATTTATCTCTAATTCCTTCTGATGTGAGTCATGCTTGAAACATTTCTGTTGTGAAGTTTGGTAATGATGTTTCTACGAGTCTATGTAATCCAGCATAGTCAACACCTATTTTACAAATAATCAAATTTCTTAACTTAGTGATATCAAACAGAACTAATCTGTACAAATGATATACAAATAATATAATATATGGCGGACAAAATGAAATGAGAACATTCCATTCTGATAATTGAATGCTAACTTAATAATCATTATATGACATAGGGGCACCAGTGTGTATAATAGGTCACTTGTGCATTCACGTGTGTCTCACAAATGAATTCACTCTACTTATATGCTGGTAGCTAACAGTCTAGTGCTATGGTAATGATATAAATCGAATTAATTTTGGATGTGTGGATTAAGTGAATTAAGGGGGAGAATACTCATACATCCAAAATAAGTGAGCGCATTATTTCTTCAAGTGAATAATAAATAAATATTAATGTCAAAGACAAGTACAACTGATTAATTATTAATAGTACATCAAGTGAAATCAACAATAATAATCTTCATTCAACATTTTCATCAGTTTCTTGATGTAACCATTTGCTACTATAAATAGAAGGAAAGAGGATATTCATACGGAACAATACTGAGTTACTTTTCTGCTATTAATACGGAATTCTAATTATTAGTTAGAATTTTAATAATCATTAATAAGAAATTGAAACAAGGAAACATGGAAATGTTAGTCACGACTAGTGTAAGCTTTTCATAAGGATTCGCTACATACGTGATTGAACCCTAAAAATGAGAATACTGCCTCACTGAGCTCGGTAGTAAGAGGGCTTTAGCCACCTCTATGGAAGCCTCGTGCTGTGCGCTTGTCCCTATCGCCCGCTTAACTTGTGACCTTCCTTCAACCTATTAACTTCAGACACACCTGAGAAATTTTCTAAAGCTATTCCCTTATTCATTCCTTTCTCTGATAGGTATTTTCTAACTCTACTTCCTCAATCTCATCCATTCTCACTGTCTAATATTACTACATGTATACACACATGCCTACAAACCACAATGTAACCACACCTTCGGTAGCGCCGTAGCGTAAAATGAATTCATACGGTTCCATATGAATATCCTCTTTGTAAATAGGTAACACTCGCTTCGATAAATAAACCACACCCAAACCGAACAATGATGAGGATGTAATTTCTCTGTTGGTTACATCCACATACTATTTTCTATACCATGGCAGGCCATCAGTGGTGATGGTTTCGAATCGAAAAGCATGCATATGACATTCATTATAACTGAAATTATCTTTTAATAATCAAACATAATAACACACTATACAATACAAATAACTAATACATGCTGTATTACTACTATACATTAAGATTTAAGTCAATACCTAGTCTACTATTAATAATACACTCTTTAAGATGTTTAGCAGCAAATACAAATGGCCCTCGCATTTCTAATAGTACTCTTAAAAATTTAGTAACATGGTTTACAATTTCATCAGCTTTTCTCATAAAAACCATTCCTGAAGTGAAGTCGTTAATTAACAGTTGAAATGTTGGTGTTTTAGCAACATGACGAGATATTAGACCAGCTTGTAACATTTCACTTGCTATTATATCTATGGAATTTTCAAATAGACTACCAAGAGAAGAATAGTTTTGATTCAATACTTGTTTAATACATTCTACTACTTGATGAGGATCAGCTTGAATCACATTAGTAGTACCTGTTATAATAAAATAATGTTTATAATTATTACAGTCCACATGTTATCATGCAATGTTATGCCTGCGTGGTTTACACATGTACATGCATTATCAATATGTACATATATCATAAGACTTAAGTGTTGAAATTTAAAAAAAAAAGTACTGTTTATATATTTAGCATTTTTATCAGTGAGGGACAAGGGAGAATTTGCCCCCCCCTCTCCTATAATAGTATTATCAGTGTAAACTTACTCCTAGATTGCACCATAATTTATCGCTCTTTTAGGGGTTCAAAATGGGAAAGCATGCCTCTACATGGAGTGTGCTATGCACAATGTACTCTACTTCCTGTTGCAATAGTTTAACACAATTTTTGCACCACCCCACACCTCCCACTATGCATCAATTCCTCCTGGTAATGCAATGGCTTCACTCTGAGCTCAAACAGAACTGATCAAAATACGAAGAAATTCAATTAAAATTACCAGATGCCATTTTGCTCATTTAGAGTGCGGGCTATTGGGGACGATATTAAAATATATTATAGTACAGATCTCCAGGGTAACACTCACGTACATGCTGTAGTTACTTAGATTGGCTTCCTATCAGCTCAGGATTCTAAATTACTGAGTTACATGTAGGTAGGATCATCTGGGATTCCTGCATATCATTCTCTGCTAGTTGTGCAGTAGTCAACTAGCAATTCGACACATTCCAAGGGTGTGTTGAAAATCAGAATTTATGGGGCTGAATAGTATTCAGGTGCACGAAGCACATCAGATAATTTCCCTTGCTAATCTCAATGATGAATTAGTTAAGGTACAAATTCCTGCTTACTATATAAACTTTTGCTAGCCACACCATTCGGTAATTGCTGAGTATGGATTTTTGCAGCTCGTTTCTCCTGTTTGAGACCACAAAGGAGCTAATTTCAGCTCCATAGTGCCAGATACACACATATACATTCTCATATTGATGATGATTCAACTTTACAATCGTAAATATCATTTGCAGTATGAAATTGATATATAAACAGATCTATTCCAAGGGAAGCCAGTAAGTAGATGCCTGACAGGTTAACAACTGATGTAGATACTATGTTACATGTATGGTGTATTTTGAGCAACAGTATATACTAGTTTATTACAGATGGAAGACTTATCGTCTACTATCATCTTAAGAATACTTATGTACATGAAACTCTTAATAGTACTAACCTGTAGGAGGTGTAATGACTGGATGATTTGTTGTATTGCTATCCTGTACTTGATCACTAGTAGACTCTTAAGTGTAAGAGAATCAGTTGATATTAACTTATGATAATAATGTATTATATACCTGTAGTGGATGTGTCAAGGAATCTACTGATATATATTTTCTTTGTATTACAATCTATTCCAGTTAACAGATCAGCATCTCTCTTCATAAGCTGTTTTATACAAATTATATGTCAGTATAAGCTATACACTAATAATAGTTATACTATAGTCTATGTAGTATCAGCTGATAAACAACAATATGGCGTAGTATATCAACAATTCAATCTCTTCTTGAATTACATAGCAGTACTTAGACATGTAATCAATATGTACAATATACTTAGCATTCACTAAATCAGTTACAGTAATCATCATGACAAGTAATGCATTGATTATTTACTTTGAGGGGTTCCATGTGTGGTTCAATATACCATCCATGACAAATGACTGAATCCTGGAGAAGTAGTTTAATACAGCCAGTCTTACTGTTTATGAATGAGAATCTAACTATCTGATAATCTCACATTCACTAGTCCATTTAAATGTTGTATTTTTCTCGGTTAAACGATGCAGAGGCTTTGCTATTCTAGCATAATCTTGAACAAAACGACGATAATAGTTTGCAAGACCAAGGAACTGTTGTACTTCTGGGCGTGATCTTGGGACTGGCCAATTGGCTACCTTTTCTGTTTTCTTCGGGTCGGTGGCTACCCCATTAGCTGAAACAATGTGTCCCAAAAATTCGACTTTCTCTTGACATAAGGCACATTTTGAAGCTTTAAGTTTCAACCTGGCTTCTTGAAACTTATCGAATACTTCCTTAAGGTTAGATAGGTGTTCCTTGAACGTCCTTCCTAGAACAATCACATCGTCTAGGTAAACTAGGCAATTGGTCCACTGTAAACCAGCTAAAACTGTATCCATGCGCCGCTGGAACGTTGCGGGGGCGTTACACAGCCCAAATGGCATCACATTAAATTCGAAGAGGCCATCTGGTGTGCAAAAAGCTGTCTTTTCACGATCCTCAGGTCTAACTTCCACCTGCCAATAGCCACTCAAAAGATCGAGAGTACTAAACCATTTGGATCCAGCTAATGTATCAAGTGTATCATCAACTCGTGGAAGTGGATATGCATCCTTTCTTGTAACGGTATTGACTTTGCGGTAGTCAACACAAAATCTTGGAGACCCGTCCTTTTTCTTGACGATCACAACTGGGGAGGCCCATGGACTGTTGGTTGGCTTTATAACATCCTGATCTAGCATTTCCTTGAGCAGTTGTCTGACCTCTTCCCGCTTTGCTGGTGGTATGCGTCCCAATGGTTGACGAATCGAGTGAGAGTTTCCAGTGTTAATTCGATGCTGTACCTTGGCTGTTCGACCAAGGTCTTCCTTTGAGATGGCAAATATGTCAGCGTATTCTCCCAGGAGATAGAATAACTGTTCTTGGTTCGCTTCAGTTAGGGGTCCATCTCCACCTTCAACAAGTTTCCATAACATCTCCCGTTTTGCCTTAATATTTTCAGCTAAGTTCCCTGTCTGGATAGTGGAGACACCAAGACATGGTTCTAGTTCTTCCTCAGCTTCCTGCAGCATACCAATTTTTTGTCTTTTATAGAGTGTAACTGATTCTGCTGTTGGGTTTAATAACCGTACTGGGATTTCTTCTGTGGAGTTGTTGTGTAGAGATCGTGCTACTATGATGGGGGTTGTATCTCCTTCCATTATCCATGTCCCAGAAGTTGGTGTTTGGGTGAGGTTGACCATTACTTCCATTTCACTGTACGCAGGAACCTGAACTGTCTCTCCCATGGCTACTCCTATGGGCATTGTTACTTCTCCACATCCCTGTAAGGTGACTGACATCCCACGATCAATAAAATGTAAGGTCTTCCTTCCAATTTCAATGGTGCAGTTGTGCTCTTCTAAGAAATCCAATCCCAGGATTAACTCAGCAGTCAAGCCATCCGCTACTATGACTTTGGTCTGGAATATCTCCTCTCCCATTTTCAGCTCGAGTTCCATTGTGCCGTGTACATTGAGAGGTGTTCCTTCAACACCAACAAGAGGCTGTCTGGTCCATTGCTCCAGGTCAGCAGAAGTGAAGTGTAATTTGTTCCAAATGTCCTTTTTCAGGAGGGTGACTGCTGCACCTGTATCTAGAACAATTTGAATAGAGAGGTTATTAACATATCCTTTTACATTATAGGCTGGTACTGGGTTTACAGGTAAGATACTAATATTACTGGCCTGTCTAGGATCACCCTCGGACACCAGGTCTTTGGCGCCGAGGGTTACTAGTTTCCCTGCTGCTGTCCTCTGGCTCGGCATCCTCGAGCCATATGACCTTCCTTCCCACATTTAAAACAGATTATGCGGTTCGTCTGACCTCCTTTTCTCCTAGTACTTGGCTTGTCTTTTGCTTGCTCCTTGTAGGAAGATACATCTGGCGAAGAATTAGGTTCCCTGTCAGTCTCCAGTTTCTCCAACCGCTCCATCATTGCCTGTAGCAGATTCATCATTGAGTCTTGTCTGGTCTGCACTGCAGCAACTGAGATAGCTTCTTGTTCAGACTCTGGTCCTGGAATATGTCCAACTCGCCCTGCTTTTGGCAAGAGGTAAGACTCCATTTCGAGGGTTGCATTTACAGCTTCATCTACGTTTTTGGTCTGTTTTGCTTTACACTGAAAGCCACTTGTGGATTTTCTAGCTGTTGGACTTGGCTGAAGTGAAAAGCACATTCACCAAAAGAACATTCCTGAAGGTGTGGCATAAAACCGCATGTTGTGATGGCCATTAAAAGGTGATAAAAGGTAATTAATGTGTTAGTCTAGATTGCTAATCGCTACAATGTATATATAAATATATATATATATATATATATACTTATAATCTTGCCTAATTATTGTGTTAGTCTTGATTGTTATGAATGCTAATCGCTACAATGTATATAATAAATATTATATATATATATATATATATATATATATATATAATTATATTATATATATATATGTAATATATATAGTACACTTACAGGTCTTATATACAAAAATATAGACCCGAGGTTTAGTGTCCAAGGATGTGATATAGCCCGAGCCTGCGAGGGCTATATCACATCCGAGGACACTAAACCAAGGTTTTATATTGTTTTATATAAGAACTGTAAGTGTACTATAAACAATATATTGTATGCTGATAGATTAAAGATTCACAGGTCTATATACAAAAATATAAGACCTAACCACATCAAACGGTTGCCATGGTAGCATGCTATATATATGTATATACTTACAATAATTATTTTTTAGTTAATATTTACTTTCTTGCCAGTTTTGCAATTGTTATTTAAGTTGTTTATATTCATCAAAACTGTATTGCTACTTTAGGTATGTTTGGTCTAGTTTACAATCTATAGATTTTATCTATATGATGAAAAGAATAATGTATGCTATTATTACAAAACAATGTATAACATACAGTAGCAATGTCATGTTTTATATTGTTTTGAATGTCTTATCTATAAATAATTGCCATGAATTGTATATTCCCAGCTATAAGAGCTTAAAGGTATTCTACGGCTTATAGTTGGGTGTGGTGACCCAACCCACTTAAGTAACTACCACCATTGTGTTTGTCTCTTGAATATACATCCATTACTGATACTAAGTAAATGCCATGAAGTGTATATTCCCAGCTATAAGAGCTTAAAGGTATTCTACGGCTTATAGCTGGGTGTGTTGACCCAACCTACTTAAGTAACTACCACCATTGTGTTTGTCTCTTGAATATACATCCATTACTGATACTAAGTAAATGCCATGAAGTGTATATTCCCAGCTATAAGAGCTTAAAGGTATTCTACGGCTTATAGCTGGGTGTGTTGACCCAACCTACTTAAGTAACCACCACCATTGTGTTTTTCTCTTGAATGTACATCCATTACTGATACTAAGTAATTGCCATGAAGTGTATATTCCCAGCTATAAGAGCTGAAAACTATTCTACGGCTTATAGCTGGGTGTGTTGACCCAACCTACTTAAGTAACTACCACCATTGTGTTTGTCTCTTGAATGTACATCCATTACTGATACTAAGTAATTGCCATGAAGTGTATGTTCCCAGCTATAAGAGCTTTAATGTATTCTACGGCTTATAACATTGCTTCTATTGCAATTCAACATTAATTTGTGTTTGGTAAAGTTCTTGAAAGGTAAATCCTTATAGCTTCATTGTACTCGAGTTGGTATTTAGCCATTATTAGTCCTGTGAGCATCTATAGATAACAACATTGGATGTGTATGTTAATGTAGTTGCATGTCAATTAATGTACATACTTCTGGCCAAATAATATAAATGTTGATGTCATGTTTAAAGAGAACAACAGACTGTTGTCGCACATCACTTTCCATTCCTGCTAAGTAGTATTGTGTTTCCATTTCCTAAACAGAAAATTATAATTTTTTTGTTTGTATAATTAGTATCGGTTTACCATATCAAATAGTGTAATAGGCCATGGATCGCCTTTGTATTTTCTTACTGTGTGAATGTGTTTAACAAACTCACTTTGACACTCCCCTGAGTAAAGTTGTCGAATTGTAGGCTACAATTAGTTTTGATGGAATATCTATATGATAAATACCATAAAGCTTACTTCCATGGCTTTTACAGTTGATCTTATAAATGTTCGTGTAAAGATGCAATTCCTACATTGTATGCAATCATTATTTTATATTACACAACAATAAATACCACTCTTACTCATCTGATTCTCTCCTATCCAGATGTGGAAAGCTGGAGATATAACTGTCTTTCCCCCATTTGATTTGAAATGGGTCATTCTCATAATCTGGCTCATTTATGAAATGAGGTACCAGGTATCCTTTTGCTATTGGGTCAACGACATCTATATGTATACATAAACATTAAACTCATATAATTATAATTGTTTTACCATATAATTCAATATCTTCACAATCATCAATGTCCATGCTATCATCATCCTCTCCATTAATGTCCACTGTAGTTTCAGTGCATTTCGTGAAAAGCATTTTACATGTCAGTTATGCATTGAATCCTACCTTCACACACAGTTGATAGCTTTTGAAGACCATCACTGTTTACATTAGCCTCTGCTATATGTTGACTTTGGAGTTTAAACTTTATGTATATGTGTAATAGTGATATTTCACTATTAATTACCTTGACAGTATTTTTCTACATATCCAATTACAGTACTTCATATTCTGTTGTTAATTGACGTTTGTATAATACATGTAGGAAATTGCTCTTGGTCTAACTTACATCATCAGTATGGAGGATGAAATCTTCAATGTTAATTACATTTGAGGCATACTGAATACCGCTAAATGAAACATTATGATTTATTAAAAGGTAACTCACTTTGGAAACAAGTAAGGGTGATTCATCTAATGAGAAATTGTCCTTTATGATATTACATATATAAGAGCATAATTGATTATCAATTAGTACTGTCAACATCATCTACCATTGTGTGTCGAATTTCCCAGTTGTTATACTTTCGAGTTGTGTGTTCCTTGTTACACTTCCACGTAGCAATGGCTTTTCTGTTATTATGTACATGTATATACAAGTATTGTTTCTTTATGTTAGGTATAATTACAGTTTTAAATTACCTGAAGGTGAGTATGTATTTTTCATGTTGCATATCAGGACAGCCACATGGATCATAAACAGTTACTACTTTATGAAGCACGTCCCCAACCTACAATGTGTACGAGTCAGTTATACAGTTTATAAGTAATAAGGTGTTTGTCCATCACAGTTTAGATTATTGCTTACACATAGAAAGCAGTGATTGTTATCCCACATTGGACACATAATCATCCATAATTCTTCAGGTGAATACTACAAGGTAAGGTACAATCATATACTGTACATGTCACCACATACATATAAAATATTATATGGGATTTGAAACCTTAATTTCATTGCATGGATTAAGATGATCAAAATCTACCATTGTTTTGGTAGCAATGCATTTTTCTATCTGGTCACTATCTATAACTTCTATGATGCCTTCTCTATCCTAAAATGCAAACCCTGTATTACAATGTGTAATATATTGTACCAGTTATTTACTGGATCATATTCTTTGACTATTCTGTTGTTTGTAACTTTCAAGAAGTTTAAGTAATACCAGAGAACCTGCATAACATAGCATTCAATTAATTAGATATATAGGTACACATTTTATGTTATCTTAGTAGTATGTAGTACAACATGAAATCATTTATGAAAATCCTACCTTTACTGACAGACATCCTTTCAATAAATTGGAAATGTTTTGTACAGTCACAACAGCACCATCAATGGATAGCACTGTTTGTGTTTGTACAATTGTGCTTCTATGCAGTTCAAGGTCATGTTCCATTTCTTTAACACTAGCAGCAGAGAATTTCACGGGTGGTAAATCAGTCTCCTCACTGTCAGTACTGTCACTACTGTCCTGTAAATTAAGAATGCCATTTCATCACCAATGATTCACTTGGTTTTATTATAATCACCTTTACTTCTGATACCAATGATTCATTGTTGTATTTTGACTCTTTGCACACATGTACAAGTGTCTTGTTTAAAAGCTCAAATAATACATGCTTTCTTGCTACTACAGTTTCGTTCTACATGTGTGTACTTGTATTTTAATTGAGTATTAGTATTGCTATGCTTCAAACCTTGGACCATTGTAGTGAAGATTGCTGAAGAAAACACCTACCAATCTGCAGTGTATACATACATAATAGTGTCAGAGTTTGAAAGAGTTTGCTCTTTCTTAAAGAAATGTGTTGCAGTTTTATATGTGGATCTGTTACATTCACAATTGTATCGTTGTAGTAGTCATTATAGCAATTTTGCTCATACCTTCATGATAAAGAGGGCTGTTGCAGTCCTTGTCAGAGCAAATTTGGCAAATAAATGTGTTAATTCCTTCTGCTTCCTCCTTAGTGATGTTAATGCACTCCAGATGGTAGAATTGACCACAGTAATCACACATGATCATAACTCTAATTTTAGTACTAACTCCTTTTATTTTACAACATATATAGTAAACAAACCTTGTCTCATCATATGGCTGCTGACACATGCAAAACAATTCAGGGTCTTCATCACAATCTTCTTGTCCAGACTGTCAATGTTTAATCGTCAAAAGAGAAGATAAAGTAGTGATTAATAACATACTTTAGCCTCTGATTCCTCATCATTAACAATAACCTCTTTTACATCTATTACTCTGCTTTTACCAGTGGGTTTCTCTGTAGTCTGAAGTATTGACATTTGGATAATTAATGCAAAGCTAGTGCTGATCATTAGATTTGTTAAGTGTTATACTACATTTTCCAATGCACTCACATACACTTCATCAGTGCATATGATTTGTCTTTGCTATTGTCATAAATAAATTGCAAGAGACAATATTTTCTAACTTACTGCTGCTAGTTCTTCTAAATTACTTTGCAATTTAGTTGTGTCATGCTAAAAAGTATTCAAGCATAAACTATTAATTTTATTAACAAATTTTTGTAAGTACTTGTATTATATCCTCCATGCTCTTTTTCTGTATTGCAGCAGTATTAACCTTGAAGACCACAATGCATGCTGTTATATACTTCTTATAAAACATATAATAATTACTGACTTTATTGCTCTCCATAGTTTCTTTTTTAAATCCTCTTAGGTTGTAGTACCAGTAATTGCTCACTGCAACAATGGATTTAAATGATGGTTTCTTGCGTCCATACACCATCCTTGCAGCTTGTACCCAGTAACCATTATCAATTCTTGAAGCTCTTGGTGGTGGTAAACTGTGTGTCAGCATAAACCTACTTAACTTCTCTGTATCTACTTTGTACTTGTTCTTAGGTGGCTATTAAATCAACTTTAAAATGAACATAGACAATTATGCACATAGTAGTACTCACCATTTTCTCTACAGTAACTCAAAACTAACTGCATGACTAGTATAGTACACTTATTTATAGTAATCTACATGTGCATGCATGCCATGGCATTCACATGTCAAACTTTATTTGCAGCTAAGGTGGCAAATCATTTACACTTCTTTGCATATGTTCATTTGCACTTCTCAAGCCTAGTGATCCTTCTTTAGCAGCTGTGGTGTCCATTGGCTGAGGTTATGCATGCAAAAACCATCTGAGCAAGACCTAATTGATAGTCTCAATCAAATTATTGTTATTCACTAATCTATTTGAAGAAAGTGAGATGCAACTACTAGTGCCTAAATGTAAGTATGTACATGTACATGTACATGACTATGTAACTAAACTGTGAAACCATAGGGAAGGTAAACTCGGTACATGTATATATATATCATCAACCATGGATAGGAACGCACTAAAGCATACATTGTACTGAATATAATGAACTTGTTTCACTGAATTGTGTAGTTTCCCTTGTCTCATTGCTAGTGGATTAATTATACAAGGTATTTCAGGGAGTCTCATTACATTAGAACCCACCTATAATTATGCTAAATTCCTTTACAGAGATGACTTGATGGTTTGTGATGATTTGAAGCTTGTAGTTCCTGTAGAAAGCTTAATAAAGCAAAGATCAAAGCCAGTGAAATGATCAAAAGTGGGTGTAACTTGAAAACAGTCATCCGAATGGCAAAACTCTCAAAAAATATGAACTCAGCACACTGAAATACATCATATCAGAAAGTGGAACAACTGTTGCATGTTTAATTGCCAATATCATATTTTTTGAGTCACTTTCACAATAATACACTCTACATGTAATACACCACTTTATGTCATTTTTTCCAGAGTGTCATTCAAAACTAGTATATTGGAAAGTAGACCTCTGACAGTGGTCCCACTCACTGACTTAGTGGAATTCGATGTGCTGAGTTCATTTTTTTTGAAATTTTTGACACTGGGGACACGGTTTACTAGTTACGCTCACTTCTAATTCAGAGTGGTGGTCGATAAGTTTATAAAAATATACAGGGTATTTCAGGGAGTCTCATTACATAAGAACCAACCTACAATACACTAAATTCCTTCACAGAGATGACTTGATGGTTTGTGATGATCTGAAGCTTGTAGTTCCTGTAGAAAGCTTAATAAAGCAAAGATCAAAGCCAGTGAAATGATCAAAAGTGGGTGTAACTTGAAAACAGTCATCCGAATGGCAAAACTCTCAAAAAATATGAACTCAGCACACTGAAATACATCATATCAGAAAGTGGAACAACTGTTGCATGTTTAATTGCCAATATCATATTTTTTGAGTTACCTTCACAATAATACCCTCTACATGTAATACACCACTTTATGTCAGATTGTCATTCAAAACTAGTATATTGGACAAAGGTTCCACTTACTGATGTAGTAATCTTTGTCTAGTGTAGACTAAGCCAAATTCATATCATAATGCTACTGCTTTTCATAAAGTAGTGTTGGACTATTATTATGCAGTTATTTTTATTTGTGTTGAACAAAAACCTTTTACAAACAAAATATTAGAAAATTGTATAATAAAGTAATAACTAGAGTCTATTTTTTCAAAAGTAAAGTGATTGTTTCATTAAGTTAATTCTGTAGTGTTAATCCACATCGTCTTGTCATGTGATATCTGTGTATAACAATGGGTACAATAAATAGATTATACACAGTGATAACTAGAATAACTAACCATGTTTGTTCATAGACAAAATCTCATGTAATATCTGTGTATTAAAATAAATAAATTATATACTGTGATAACTAACCATTATTCACACCATAATCTTTACAAAATCTTCACACCATAGTCTTTACAAAATCTTCAAGGTAGGAAGTACAATTGTTGCAAAAGAGTATTCAAAAGAACATTCATTAGATTCCTGTCAAACCACAAGTTTGTGGGGGGCGGTTCTTGATAAGTGCCTTAGGAATGTTCTTTTGGTGAATGTGCTTCTCACTTCAGCCAAGTAATGCTGTACCTGAAGCTACCCCTCCAATGCCTCTTGTAACATTTGAGTCTCTTCTTGCTGTAAGTGCCTTATTTATTGTTCTAATAGTTTGTGGCTACCTTACGACATTTATCTTTAAGATTCCTATATATTCTTCAGCATCTGACATTGCTTTTGTGGTCTTGCTTAATGTATTTTGCAATTGCTGAAGATGTTCTACGGACATCATATTTTTGACCCCACACTTAAACTCAGGTGTATGAAAGTGGTAATTCAAGTAATCTATTTTATCAATGAACTGGTAAGCTAATTCAGTAACTTCTGTAATGCTTAAAATTGCCTCTGTACACTCTTCACTTTGGTCATAGATTCAGATTCGAGTAAGTCCAGTGCCATTATTGTAGCATTGTGTACTTTTAATACAATATCAACAAACTGCCTGTCATTTCCCTAACAGTGGTGGCAATTGCTGGAAGTTTAGCAATATTAAATTAAATCCAACAATACTAAGCTTATCAAACCCACTAATTTCGGAATGTTTCTTTTTAGCCATTGTTAATTAGTTGAATGAAGACCAAATTTTGCAGAAGAGTAACTAGTCTGGTGCGGACACACCCTTTGCTTGGAGGCGTATGCTCTTATTAAGCGAAGGGTGTGGCCGCACCGGACTATAATTATAGTTTTCATTTTCAGATATATAATTTGACATATCCCACTTTGTGGTGTCCAACATTCAGTAATTATGGCTGACTCTGAAACACTACTTACTATTATTTTGATTATCTACTTTTCTTACATTTTAGATGTTCTTAGGAACTTTAGGAATGCATTGCACCTAGTTTTAACATAGTTTTAAAAACATTTTCCTCACACAAACACACACACACACAATATGATCACCATCCCTTATGCCTACACTTTGCGGGAAAAGTAATAATAAATTTATAATAGTTATTATGCGAATTCAATCTACAACACAACAAAAAATTAAAAAAAAATACTTAACAGAAAGTGCATAGTTAATATTCCTGAGTACTCTGTTTTTTCATCTTCTTGACGATTTCATCAAGGAATTGTTCATTTTCCAAAGCTTTCTGGACGATATCAAGGTGTTCAGGACTCTGCTCAATCTTCATTTGTACATGAGTGAGTAAAATATTTGCACCAGCAAATCCTCCTTTTTTGAGAACGTCAATTTGTATATACATACCAATGATTCCTTTAGCATACAGCTCAGCTGTTAACGATAACAGAGTTGGTTCACTGCCATTTAGTAGTCTACACAGTTCAGCATGATGTGATCTCAACACATTGTGGGTTATCATTGCAGATCTGGTGTCACTAGAGTCCACTTCTATTATTGGATATGATATGTATGTTATAACAATATTGTTAATTTCGCATCACATATTTATGATAGTATGATTATACCTGTGTCTATTTAGCACACAATTGTATAGTTATATTATAATATTCTGTGATGTACTTAGTATAATATGATAAGGTAGATGCTATACATGCCTGGTTTAGACTGTCCATGTGAACTTGTTTGAAGAGGACTCTGAATATCTAGATTCGGTTTCTTTAGACCTAGTTGGGAATCATTATAGTCTTCATGATGTCTCTTCTCTCCGACACATACTGGTATGATATACTGTTCTTCTTTATGTTGTCTCTTCATAGAGAATCTGTAATTGTAAGTACGATTGGCAAATGATTGTTTTATACATGCTTAAATTGGAATTATAATGTCTGGTCACAAATTCACGGAATATCTAAACTAAGCATTCCTTAAAAAAATTGTAAACTATATGAAACACTCTGATTTACTTACAGGCCTTTGTTATGGAAATTTCATTTGTAAACACATGCAGTTGTTAAATCACTTACTCTATATTGGATATGCTGTGAGCTTCAGCAAATTGTACATCTTGGAAACCTAAATGTATGGTGAAATGTAATTATGTAGTTTAGAATTTACTGTAATCATTACTTATATCACATTTTGTAGTATTTAATTTGCTCCAAGTGCATAAGCATTGGAATTAGAAAACAAACCACATCCACATACCCCGGAGTGATGATGGAAAGAGTTAAAAGTTTGTTTGTAAAATTCACAAATTAATAATACAAGATTACTGGTAGTAATAAAATGTATAAAACATTACACAATCACTTGTGAGTATATAATTATCTTTATTAATTTTACTATGAAAGCATTATTGTGTATTATATACTACAAGTATTTAGAATTACAGGTGAATATCAAATAAATGACACTCCAAATTGATATTTGTCTCAAACTACCATTGCAGTACACATTAATTTTGTGTAATAAATTAAAGGAAACCAACATTGGAAGGACTTCAAGTGTATACACCCTTCGTGATTCAACAATGCATCATTACCAATATTTAAACAAATGCAAAGATATGGCTGAAGTACTTTAATAGGAGTATTCCTTTGAAAGCATTAGAAAGCAAATTACAATGTGTTTATTGCACTACCTTTTATTTCAAACCTATGAAAATGAGGCATTTTATCGGCAATGTACTGCAGAATTGAAACTAATCAGCGTAGTGAAATAATACATAACTGACAATTGGGAAACGTGACTTGTGTGACTAATATTCAAAACATAATTTATTGGTATGAATGGATTCTCCAATGTTCTAATCTACTTCCTGATAGTTCTGCATGTTTCAATCTCGACTTATTATTTCCTGTCTGGTATCAGTAGAGTCTATTTCTATTTCTGGATATGATATGTATTATAATTATAGCAACAATTATTAATGTACACATCATATATGATAGTATAATTATACCTGTGTCTAGTTATTACACATACATGTGCATACATTGTGTTTATTAACTAATGCTGTATGTATTGTCAGACAGGACTATCTCTGTACAAAATGACAAATTACAAATAACATCTATTAGTGGATAAAACAGAGATGAAGGAAAATCCAAGTTTAGATACCTCACAGTTTACGTTTGAAAACACATATCAATTATTTAACCATTAGCTATAAACTAACGCAAACTCACACACACCTGTTTTACTTGTATCCTCAGTAGAGTTAGTAGCTATACCAAAAAACAAAAAGGTTAACAACTGAAATGCACAAGCAATTATATACTCACCTCTCTCAGGAACAGCTCCATACCAGGCCAAACGGGGCTGCCCTTCAGTATCTTCTACTCTCTCATTAGTTTCACAGCACCGCAACAGAGTAGGTTGATCCTGTACAACTACAGCTACATGGTTAGGTTGTTCATGAGTACAAGGACAGAAGAAACCTGGCTCAGGTTTGAGATTCCCTTTTGCAGCAGCCCCTATAGACACATAGATGGCATTTCTCACTTTGATTATGTCATCAGGAAATTCACTAATTAACTGGATGTAATCTGTAGTTTCCATGATGGCAAATTTTCCATTCATGTCAAGATGTTCAATAATCATAAAGTTCGAATAGTTAAATGCGTTTTTTTTTACAAATAATTGACCATTTGCCAGAAAGAAGAAGTACGATAATGGAACAGAAAAGGCCCATAGGTAAGCCTTTCTTGAAGTAAAAAAGCATTGGCTCGGTAGTGGATTCAGGAAAAGGATTGATATCTGTAGTATCACATACTGGTAGTAGTGCAGGAATGAAGAACTGATCTTCATTGTTTTTGACCTTTACTGCAATTCGGAGATGCTGAAAAATGGCTAGCAATTTCTCCACAAAGAGTGGGATGCTTCTCGATATGCTAGAACATACCTTCATCTTTCTGATGAAATCTAACGATACAATACCTTCCATAGCTAACAGCTTAATATCTAAATTGGGGTACTTGTTTACATTACGTGCTTTACAAATAGTAACCATTAGCTCAGTGATAACATCACTGAGACAGTGAATGTTGGCAAATACTATATCATCTGCTCCTGAGTTGGGATAGTACAGCATGGAATTGAGGATATGAAAAAACTTGATAGCACTGACTACTTCATCATCACTCATACCAAGCCTACGACCGCATTCTTTGCAAAACGACAGATCAAGGACACCAGATCCATTCAGAGTTAATCTTTGGATGAGAGTTTGAAAACAGTGCCACCTCAAAGGTACTCTGACAATATATGCTTGCTCTCGAAGTTTAAGTGCTATCTGTTCTACAACTGGATCATCAAAAATACCCTCCTTTGCTTTTCTTCCATCAACTTCATGCAAGATTTTGAATTGAGCCTCGTTTTGGTAACCAATTTGGCCATCGACTGACTTCAAAATATTTCCGAGCATCTCTTCTTTGTCTTCAATTGTTTCTGACGTTTCATCATACTCATCTCGATGTGTAGCTATGGCCATAATGCTTAGATCAGCTGGAGGTGTAATATATTTGGAGAGAATACTATCGCTCTCAATGAGTGCTTTCTGTCGCTGTGAACTGTAATTGACCATTACCAGGAGCTGCTTCAATATTTCCTCTACTTTCAGCGAATGCTCACTAACATTGATTCGTTCAGCTGCTTCCAAACACATTTCTGTTGAAGCAGGCCTAGTGAGATCTTCTGCTAGATTAATGACTAACATGAGGGCTGATGCACACGGTAGAAAAGCTGGAAGTAGCTTCTGAAATTGAATTTGGCCTCCACAATCAGTAAAATACAGCCAGCGCTCATGAAGACTCAACTCTTGAGCTTTAATACCTTTACTACACCTATCAAATAGCTCTTGTATAATAGCAAAAGCTTCTTCCTCTTCCTTGGTTTGTGAAAATGTCGCTGTGGATTTACTACTGACATCGATATCATGGTCATTTTGCAATAATGCTTGATCGACTTCTTTCGATAAGGGAATCTTTTGAGAAATGGTTGAAGATAGTTCTTCTTCCTCTTTCAAGGCAACCATTCGTAATTCTGCTAGAATTTTATCTTCCATGTCTTCATTGTTCACATAAGTCCAGCATTTCTCTGAGTTACCTTTGCCAAATCGATTTACAGAGAAAGTTCCAAATGCAATTTCTGGTGCTTGAATACAGGGAGTACTGAGTTCCTTATACGGAAGCGATAAAATGAGGGATTTGAGTGATGTTTTACCAGCACGGGCTGTTCCTTGTATGACAGCCTTAGTTATATGTGACTCGACAAAGCCATCTTCCATTGCCTTAAGAAGATGTTGCTGATCTATTGCATTGAAATTATAGATGAAAGATATTTATTTATTATGCACAGTATAAATTACAAGTATTAGTTATATCCCGAGTGCTGAATGCTTTAAATTGGATATTATCCTGAGAACAAGGGATATAAATATTGTGTGTCATTCGATCACTGTTTGGCATCATAACCATAACAACTGTATGACACCAAGGGCAGATAGTGGTTAAATCACCATAGCAATCATGACTAATTAGCCACACAATCTAAACTACTTAGTCGCTTAAAAGTCGTTAAAGAAACCAACATCGTATAACTAAAACTGCCTTGATTTGTAGCAAATTTCAGGGCATTGGAATTGAAGCAATGATGTGGAATGATTCAATTCAGATTCACATCACAGATGCTTCAATTCAATTTCAGTAATTAATATTAATTTAAGGAGATTCCAATTCCATTCCATCAGAGCTTGGATTCCATTCCGATTACTACAGATAGTGTTATGAAACCATTATAATTCTATGCAATTCCACACAATTCTATATTAGAGCAAGAAATTAACTATTTCTCAATGTATTTTAAGCCAAACAGACTTCAACATTCATGCAAGGACTGTGATAAATCCTAATAAGTAATAAATATTAACTGTTTAGACACAAGCAGTCAGCATTGTTAAATCTTTATCCCATACAATACATGCATGTTCTTTTCAAAAATGGAATTGCTTTGGAATTGCTTTGGAATTGTACCATTCCAAGATTTAATTCTCATTCATTTGATAGCATAAGTTACTAGCTAAGTCATAATTCCACCCAAATTCACAGTAAAAGAGGAACATTCCAGAATCTTTCCAAACTAAACATTTCAATTCTAATGCCCTGGTAGCAATAGTGGGTTTTTTTTATGTGTACCATCACGTGCAATGACATAATATTACATACATATTGTCTTATTGAAAATTACACATTCCACTGAATTTTAGTTAAGATTCTTTAAAGTAAATCATCACAGCCAAAAAATTAAAAGAAATTCTACTCCACGAATCAAAAGTAACATGCATTTTAGCCTTGCTCTATTGAAAGACGAAGTTATATCCAACAAACATGAGCTAAATACATGACAAGGCTATTTCATGTAATTTAATACTTATTTAGACCAAACATCTTTTTCCCTACACCCTCTCCTTCAATCTTTCAATGGCCAGAAAACAAGAAAATTATTGCATCACAAATAATACCAATGATTTATGGCATCATTATTGCATATGCAATCTACCATAAATGACTAACCTATTTCTTTGAAAGGATTAGAGGCTGGAGTAATCTTATTGTGGTTGGCATCATCTAAAAAACATAAAAATCAGCTATTAAAAATTAATCCAAAGAGGTTTTGTAGGGTTTGATCGAACATCCCTCTAGCTCGAATGAACCAGTGGGCCTAACTACACCCTATAACAGGGAGACAGAGGGGGCTCAAGATCCCCCAAAATCTGTTTTTCATGCCCTGCGCCCTCTTACACAATGTATGGCACAGGGCATGAAAGCATGCCCACACAATCCTTGCATGTATCCCAACAGATGGTTTTTAGTCACCCCATTTTTACTTAGCTGTCTCCCCCCTATATAAATGACTGCGCTGTGAATTATAATAATCCTGAAATATTAATGAATAATTTTAGTCTTATTAAGCTAGTTGTGGACTTTGTCAACACACACACACTCATTCTTTGTTGTACACTCTTGACGATGCCAGAGCAAATATGCCAAATACGAACCACCCAATCCAACAACATAGTTATAGTTTTGTATATATGACGTTGGGTTGCTTCACTTGCATTAAACAGTGCAACCCATATGTGTATATACTCTGTGTTTATACATGCTACCGGGACACAAAAACTAAAACGAACTTCACTCGCTCTGATTTCAGAAATTTTTATGTGAATGCTTCATAAAATCCTGACCATATATATGTTGTGTTTGGATCGTCTTGCTGAACTCATCAATTGATTTGTTGAATTCCTTGATGAGATGGATTGCATCTTGTAGGTAAAACACTTCAAGTCCAATGTGAAGGGCACCCACTCACAGTACAATACTTAGTATCCTGCTATACCTAGGGCATTCCAAGTAGTCCCATGTGAAGTGAACCCACTGACTTTACAAAAAATATTATCCCAATTACCTAGGGCATCCCATGCACTATAAAAAGTAATAGGTCACTTTAGCCTTGAATTGGTTTAGTGGAATTTCAATGCAATTTTATTTTCCTCAATGCTGATTTGTTTTCCTGCATGGTAGGTAATATTTACAAGTACTAAAGTACGTTCATGCTCAGTTGGCACCAAATTAAATGATATTATCATTTAGTTTGGTGCCAACTCAACGTGAACGTACTTGAGTTTCAGTTCATCTTCATCTATGTTGACTAGTATATAAAGTACATATCATAATAAAACATATATGGTATATTATTACATTTCCTTTCCTATGAAAACAACACGTTATTTATACACATTCCAGAGTAATCAGTATATACATCAATTTGTACCTGTAATAACAAATACAATCTTAAATTACTATCAGATTTCCCATTCTTTGTTACACTGTAAAAATAGAATTGTCAAAATAACAAATATATTGGTTAGTACAGTTGCAAGGATTTAACAATTAGTTGGTTGTTGAGAATATACATACATCTAACACCATAGCTACTTTGGTCTAACTATATTAAAATACGTAAAAGATATATGTACCTATTATAATCAATTATCATGCCTAATATCTCACATTAAGATGCACAAAGAAGGTTTGGGAACCTAAAATGGCTCAATTAAAATAAATATTCTACTTTGTACATCTAATAGACAACATAAGGATATCGAGATTACAATTATTCGATTATAATTACATTATATCCATAACAACCTACACGACCAATTAAATCACAATTTATATTATTCCTTGCAACTGTACTAACCAATAAATTTGTTATTTTAACAATTTTATTTTTGCAGTGTATGCCATGTACTTTATATACCAGTCAATTACTAGTTCACAACATTTTCTAGCAAGAAAAAAATCAGTAAACGATTGATACAGTCCCATGATCTTATTAATATCATAGTAGCCAAATGATGATCAAAATAACTCATTAATTTTTAAATTGCAGGTATAATGCCATGTCGGAGTAACCCACTCATTATCCCAGGATACCCATATCAGAGTATCCTTAAATATACAGGAATTCTCATAGTCCAAAGTATTTGACAAAACTACATTTATTATATTGGAAATGAAATTAAGTGTACCAGGAATGATATGTATATAACACTGTCCTAGAACAGATATAATCATTTGTTGTAAAGATCACACACCTATATCAGGTAAAACATAAAGTGTCACTTGTTCATGTGTTTAGGTATGCATGCATATCTTGACAACCAAGAAAATGTCTGCTCACAAATGTCTCTATTAACATGTTGAAATATGAATAATAATATTATTAATAACAGGTGGTAATATATGTACATACCTTTGCAATATCATCAAAGTCATTTGGGTTGCTGCTATGTCTGCACTATGCACTGATCTACATGTATGTGATCTTTAAAGGGTATCACACATTGTCGTAATATCCTGAACTAATTTGGTGAGAACTTTTTCTATTATTTATATATAATTATATCAACATTATTACAAATCAACTATTCTTTGTTGAAAGAAATGAACACACAAAAAATTTATTTCAATCCTTATTTGAATTTCAATACAATATTAATAATATAAACCAATTACTGATTTCTTTTCTTGCTAGGAAATGTTTAAAAATTAATGTAGCAATTTATTTCTTTTGTTTTTGATCTATATTAGCTTTTATTACCATTCTTTATTATAACATGTACTTTATACATGTCATAATAAAGAATGGTAATAAAAGGAATACAAAGTAATTCAAACATTATATAGAATGTAAACCCGTCACTAAACGACTATAACAATGGAGTTCTACTAGACACTTGACACTTCATTTAGAGTGGGAGGGACTGGCTACAAGAGAATAAAGCCTGGTTCAGAATATGAAGCAAAGCCTAGCATTGCATTTGTTGCGTTGTGATAAAATGAAAACTGATTGATGACAGACAATGCAGCTGATGCAATATAGAATCAGATCCTATCCTTGCATTAAGAACATGAATACTATCATCCTAAACCTGTCCTTACATACATTGCCACAGTACATAGAGGTAGATGAAACTGTAATTGAATCCACACAATATATGAACAGAATCTATGAAATGTTATTATGTATACTAAAGATCAACGATTTTTCATGCTAAACATTTTGTAGTCTTTCATTAATAATATTTTAAGGTCATTACTTCTGTGGATAGAAGGCCGCAGTTGTTAACAGTGAAAGTTTCCCGATTCTGGATGCATGATATGCATATTTCAAATGTGAATTCACATTATTACTGATACACTGCAAACAAAATAGTTAAAAGAACGAATTTAGTGGTTAGTACATTTGCAAGGATTTAACAATTCAGAATACATACATCTTATTTCACAGTTACTTTGTACTATTATAGTTGAATCACTATAATTTAGGGTGCTGTCTATATACTCATATTTCATATCAAAGATGTAGTATAATGTATATTAAAGTACATGTAATTGTATCTGGCTATCAAAAGGGTTTGTAAACCCACAAAAACACAATTTAATTTATATCTTTCAATACTTGATGCACATTATGTCATAGTAACATCACACATGTAGCCACAACATCCTCTACGACAATTGACGCAACTGCACCAACAAATAAAATGGTTATTTTAACGATTTATCTTTTGCAGTGTATAATTATATACTCTAATGTTGATATCTATTATAGTGACATTCCTCCTTGCATACATACAGTCTTCTCTACTGAAGTATACATCAGTCATGACTTGTCTTGTGTAGCCAGACCCAACCTACCAAAGGAAGGGTCTGGTCAACCCACTATACTAGCGTTCGTCAAGATAGTCAAGTACATGGAATTGTATTCGTAGAGCTGGTTTACTGGGAATAAATATACTTATTTTGATTGTGGATATTATTAGTGGTTTGTCACCCACTAAAACAGCCAACAATCTGGCTAAACTCATGATGAACGCTAGTACAGTAGGTTGACAAGACCCTTCCTTCGTAGTAGGTTGTGTCTGGCTACATGAGACTAAGTCATGACTGATCATGAGTATTATTATCATAGTGTAATTAATCAAAGAATTCATTATGAAAGCCTGATGAGTTTGAAGATGAGGATAGTTAGTTAACCTCTCTGCCATCTGAAGCTGCAGGTTAGCTAAACTACTGAGGCAGCAATGGCCAACCTAGATCGAATCAACTTCACCTGTGCACCATCTTAACTATCTCTTACTTATATATATATATTATATTTATATATACCATGAGTTTGGAAAGATCTCTCATATTCGTCTGCTATATACATCTCAGCAACAGATTTTGTCCTGAGGGCATATAGTAGTTGTTGTCTAGTCGGTTTAGAACTAGTATGCAACCACAGACCGAACATGGCTCTTCTGCAGTCATCAACATCTCTACCGTTCTGTATTGCAATTTCCTCCAAGTCATTATATTCAAGGCCTAACTGGATGCCCAAGTTATACCACTTAGTAGTTCTAACAGATTCTTGGAGTTCAGCAAGTGTTGGGCGATTGTCCATGTTTGAAAGGGATGTAATAGGCTTCAGTTGAACGAAATGTTCCTAATATTGATATATTACCCACCACTATTAGCAAAATTTCATTACAATACCTGTTTGGGTGATTCATTGGGTGGAAGAACAAGTGGATTATCAACTTGTGACATATCTATGAGAAATAAAATGTCTTATTATTTTTTAATTATGAATTTATCTAAGAGTATACTTCCGCTTTCTATCATTATAGGGTCTGTTGATGTAATAAATTCTACATACATGTAGTTATAGTGTAAATGAACTTGGAGTAGAGCTGTTCTACCGGTAGTATTTTGATACTACAACTAACTATAATTTTCACATTTAGTTCAGTTAACTATAAATACCAATACTAAAGATTTAAATTATGGTGCTGAAACTAGAAATAAACAAATATTCTTTACTAGAAGTAAACTAAACTATAATATGATAATTCTTATTGAAATTCAATAGTATGTAACAGTTTTATGAATTTTGAACAAATCATCACCATGGTAACATGATTACAATATGAATATCCTCTACAAATATGTAATGAATATTATTCTATATATGACGACACAAGAAGTGGAACTACAATGAAATCCACCAAATATTGAGTAGAATCAAGTTCTATTCTATATACCACAGGTAGGAAATCTTTCATACTATACTTCAAGGTTAATATGATTATTCTTTGAACTACAATTATACAAATGATGTATATCCCCATCAATTTCAGTGTTATATGTTATTTTCATATCAGAAATCTAATGCTCGAATTCTCAGCTTTTCAATATTCTTTTATAATCATTCAGAATGATACTAGTTAATTTCTCTGTCACCAGCTAGTCTTGAGCATGCATATTTTTTAAATGCCACGCCATTACTTGATCACGTATACAATTTACAATTAACCATTGTTTACCACATCAAACATAATCATAATGGTCCTTTGGGCTGGGCCTGCATAAAACAATACAGCACTTGTCTTACCATCACACTTAAAACCGTGTTCTATAATTATGCAGTTAACGCCACACTGTAAAATGTAATATGTTATTTTAACCTTCAGTTGGTTACAGGAGTTTGAATGCTTTTCCTCTATTGCTGGTTTATTTTTACTGTAAGGTAATATTTATTAGTCATGCACAGTTCATTCAATCTTCATTTAAGGTTGTAGTCTTTTCCGTGGGCGGATGCTACTCCAATCAGTTTCTAGTCTTGCAAGCTTCTTGCTGCATACAATCTGGTTCCATTCCGTATTTTTTGGAAGCCATACCCACCCGGGGGTATAATTATTGGGCCTAAATGTTTTGACTGATAGTTTATTTTCAGAAACAAAGCTAAACACACCCTTCGGGTAGTGGAGGGGGCAGTAGGCGGGAAACCCTTGCAGGGTAACTGTAGTTGGTCTCTGAGAAAGATAGGAGTTTGATAGTGCCTAGAAAGGTAGATTTTATGGTTTCAGTGAAAAGCTACAGAATTCAGCTTTCTTCAGCCTCTTGTAACTATAAAAGTAAAATGAATTTCCAGAAAACGACTCTATTTGTTTTCTCTAAATGCATTGTACCTGGTGCACGCCATGATTGGTGGGCGTGGCTTTCTCCGTTTTGTACTTATTGCGATTACAAAAATGGACATTTTATATATGTTTTATCAATTCCAGGACCCTATAAAGGTGATTAGAAGATATGAAGGTTGCCATTACACCAGGTTAGAGTCATATTATATAATATTCTATTTTGAAACTGATTGGAGTCGCATCCGCCCACTCCCTAGTACCACCTTAATTGACTAGTATATAAAGTACATGTCATAATAAAGAATGGTCAATACAATGCTATATAAATCACATAGTAATTATAAACAAGGAATGTTATTTGTTATTATAAGTACAAATTCATACTATTTACACTGAAATGACATCTTTTGTTTTCATAATACACCAAAGGTTACACTAATAATACTAATCATTAATTTACTATACATTGTAATGACATAACAGACATGTACAGACATATGTCAAATGTAATTGTAGTACTTGTAAATACAAAAACAGGAAAAACAAATCAGCATTGGGGAAATTGAATTGCATTGAAACTCCTGTAACCAATTGTGAAGATTAAAATAACACTTATTACTTTGAATTCCATGCCAACAGGTTACATTTCTTGTGAGAACAAGGACATTAATACTATCATTTGAACCTTGTCCTTACACAATACATAAAGGTAGATGAAACTGTAATTGAATCCACTCAATGGAATTAGTCTCGCGTAGCCAGACCCATCCCACTGCAAGCAAGGGGATAGGTCTGGTAAAAGTGTATACATCAACTTGTGCCATGCATCCAAAATAGAGCACGCCAATCAGAAACAGAAACGTCACTGAGGTTACTCCCACAAGCTAAACAAAATTGGTTATCCATACTTATAGCAGCCATACTGACTGTACTGGTGGGTATAAAATATGTGGTTAACCACAATGTATTTGATTGCGGGAGAGATACAACAGCCTATTTGGCTTCATTGCACAAGTTAATGTATACGCTTTTACCAGACCTTTCCCCTCGCTTGCAGTGGGATGGGTCTGGCTACGCGAGACTATCAATGAAATATGGAAAAATTTTATGTTAAAAATTTTGTAGCCTTTAATTTTTCTTTGACTGTAATATTATAATATTAGCTGGATGTATGATATTGATATTTCATCATTATTACTAACAATTAAATTTTATTGTTGAGCTTAAAGTTATACATACAATCTTCTCTACAAACTGAGTATACATCAGTCACAACTTGTCATAGTATATAATTCAAATTTTGAGACACTAGTTATATACTCTGCTACAAGTTAGCTAAACAACCAAGACAACAACGGCCAACCCTAACTATCTCATATTTATATTATATCTATACATACCATGAGTTTGGAAAGATCTCTCATATTCGTCTGCTATATACATCTCAGCAACAGACTTTGTCCTGAGGGCATATAGTAGTTGTCTTCTGCTCGGTTTAGAACTGGTACGCAACCACAGACCGAACATGGCTCTTCTGCAGTCATCAACATCTCTACCGCTCTGTTTTGCAATTTCCTCCAGGGCGTTATCTTCAAGGCCTAACTGGATGCCTAAGTTATACCACTTAGGAGTTCTAACTGATTCTTGGAGTTCAGCGAGTTTCGGGCGATCGTCCATGTTTGAAAGAGACGTAATAGGCTTCAATTAATTAATGGTTCTTGGTTGATTAACTAACAGTAACTCTTTTAAAATTCTAATTATATATATATATATATTATATATATATATAAATATATATATAGCACATGGACAATATGTATGCATGACAGGAACATCAACACTAAATGATATTTCATGTACACGTTAACAATACAAAATTAATAATACATTAGTATAAGATTGTAGAAAATAGTTCTCCGAGATCTTCAGACCTCTTCGAGTCTTTCATGTACAAAATTGACTGTAATCTTCTATTTACTTTTGTGTCACAACTTCCAGTAGATATATCACAGAAGATATTATTGATTAGATGTAATATAATACGTGAAAAAATGTTTATTAATAATGTAAATTACAAATGATTTTATTTTTGTACAGAAGATAATGATGGAAATACTAATTGTTTACTAACTACTAGTTTCTGATGTTGATGAGAGATATATCCCTTTATATAACCCTTAAGAGAAGAGAAAGAGAAGGGAGGGAGAGAAGAGAGAGAGAGAGAGAGAGAGCGAGAGAGAGAGAGAGAAGAGAGAGAGAGAGAGAGAGAGAGAGAGAGAGAGAGAGAGAGAGAGAGAGAGGAAGAGTGGTAGGGAGGAGGGGATGGAAGGAAGGGAGGCATGAAGTCATGAACAGAAAATGACAGACGAGGGAGAAGAGGGGGAAGAAGGCAAAGGACATTTGATAAGAGGAGGTGTAATTATCAGTCATAACGACGTCATACTTTATCAATGAGGTTAGCTGTTATACACTCAACTTCATCAGAATCAATATCTTCTTCCTAAAACAGACGAACAGAAAACGTACATATAATAATTATTGATAAATACAGTATTTTTAACCAATCCTAAGCTCTCAAGGCTATAGGTATCCCAGTAGTTCTAATCCTAGTTCTCAAGGCTAGGTACCCCAGTGGTTCTAATCCTAGTTCTCAAGCTAGGTACCCCAGTGGTTCTAATCCTAGTTCTCAAAGCTAGGTACCCCAGTGGTTCTAATCCTAGCTCTCAATAAAATGGAACTGCAGACTCACCTGATAAACAGGAAGGCATCTTCAAATGCTTTTAAATCAAGTTGATGTGTTCTACACAGCAACCAACTGAAATAAAATATTATTAAGATAAAAATATCATACATTAATAATCATATAATATAATTCTATAATACAATATGAAATATAATTAGGTACAAGTATCATTCACCAATTTTAACAAAATGCTTACGTACCTTCAATTACTCATCATTCGACCATTTTGTACAGCAAGTTAATGAAATTTGTATCCATGAAGAGCTATTAATATGGTTGGTATAATGATATATAATTACATGTGTGTGTATGGTTGGTATAATGATATATAATTACATGTGTGTGTATGTACATGTACATAGGTATAATGATATATAATTACATGTATGTGTGTGTACATGTACATAGGTATAATGATATATAATTACATGTATGTGTGTACATGTACATAGGTATAATGATATATAATTACATGTATGTGTATGTACATGTACATAGGTATAATGATATATAACTACATGTGTGTGTGTGTACATGTACATAGGTATAATGATATATAACTACATGTATGTGTGTGTACATGTACATGTACATAGGTATAATGATATATAATTACATGTATATGTATGTACATGTACATAGGTATAATGATATATAACTACATGTATGTGTGTGTACATGTACATAGGTATAATGATATATAATTACATGTATGTGTATGTACATGTACATAAGTATAATGATATATAACTACATGTGTGTATGTGTATGTACATGTTAATGTACATAGGTATAATGATATATAACTACATGTATGTATGTGTATGTACATGTACATAGGTATATTGATATATATTTACATGTATGTGTGTATGTGTATGTTTTGATATAATTTATATGTAGGTGTGTATATATATATGTGTGTGTGTGTGTGTGTGTGTGTTTGTATGTATATACATATACACGTGTATATAACTGCTCACCTCATTATGTTTTTATATATTTTTTAATGCTTTTTGGTTTTTTTTATATGCTTTTTAATATGCGTTTTATATGAATTTTGAATTTATGAATTTGCTACTAAAATTTTCAATGTTTTGCATCTTTTCCTACTGATAGTTAGTGTGCTACGATGTTCTAGGTTTCATACACACACACACACACATACACATATATATACACATACATAAGTACATACATACATGCATACATGCATACATGTACATACATACATGGATACATACATAAATATAATTTATATTACATATTATTATATTATAGATTATCGACCATTCAAAATGCTGATCTTATAGTGTGTATTGATGAGGGTATGTAGGTGTGTATATATATATATATATATATATGTGTGTGTGTGTGTGTGTGTGTGTTTGTATGTATATACATATACACGTGTATATAACTGCTCACCTCATTATGTTTTTATATATTTTTTAATGCTTTTTGGTTTTTTTATATGCTTTTTAATATGCGTTTTATATGAATTTAGAATTTATGAATTTGCTACTAAAATTTTCAACGTTTTGGATCTTTTCCTACTGATAGTTAGTGTGCTACGATGTTCTAGGTTTCATACATGTGGGTATAATGATATATAATTACATGTATGTGTATGTACATGTACATAGGTATAATGATATATATTTACATGTACGTATGTGGTGTGTGTGTGTACATGTACATTTTCAGTAACATTAAACAGCTTCCATTCGTCTATGGAACGATGCATCCATTAATTCATTCATCCATCCATTCATCAATCCATCCTTCTACCCATGCAGTCATCCATCGATCCATCCATACATCCATCCATCCATCTATTCATTCATTCATGAATCCATCCATCCATTTATCTATGGAACGATCTATCTATCCATTCATCCATACACCTACCCACCCATTCATCAATCCATCCATACATCCATCCATTTAAAATCCAAAGTTAAATCCAATCACTGTTTGATACCTGCAATCTTCTTCTGTACATAAGAATCTTTCATAGACATTAACTCCTATAAAAACATGTCACAGATGGATGTACATGTACCAGATAAAGATCATTATATATTCTTACAAAAAACTCGTATCCATTTTTTATTTGTAGAGCTCTTTCCACTTGTTAAAGACGTGACAATAAGATACACATCACGTGAAATAAAGGATCATATCACCTGATTCAGATACTGGTACAAGTCTTGAGAATAATGTGAGTTTCTAATTAATGCCCCTTCATCTGACCCCGCCTATTTTGGTAACACCCATATTTGAAGAGTCCTGTTCTTTTCTTTGTGTGTGAAGAACTACACAATATGGATTCTCAGGTATGTGTGTGTGTGTGTGTGTGTGTGTGTGTGCATACTTCTTATTTATGTACATATGTGTCTTGGTTTGGTATATACATGTATGTGTATATGTAAAACTGTATGTATCGTATATATATTTATATATATATATATATATAATATATGTAAATATGTATAAATAATGTATATATATGTATATAACTATGTATGTATATATTATGATAGGGTGAATGGTCAGATTTCCAGACAAGTAATTCATATCAAGGATCTCCACAGATAATGTATGGAGGAGGTGTTGTTAATACATCTCATATACCAACTAGTGGAATGTATCAACATGGTATGATTTATCTGTGTGTTAGTACATCATAGTTTATCTATTCATCTGTCCATCCATTCATCTATCTCTCCACCCATCTACCTATCTATCCATCCATCTAACTATGTGTATTCGTCATCTACATCTATCTATCCCTCCACCCATCTATTTATCCATCTATTTATCTATCCATCTATCTGTCTATTCATCCATCTTCATATTTATATATCTATTCAATCCTGCTTACATTTCTGAAGGTTACACTCAACAACGACCAGGTGGTGTCTTTCTTGGACAGAATCTCATACCATCACACCAAATGGGATTTACTGGACAGAACCCTATACCACACCTAATGGGATTTCCTGGACAGAATCCCATGCAATATCAAACGAGATTTCCTGGACAGCACCCTATACCTGGACAGAATTCCATACAGTATGGAATGGTACATCCTCAAAACCCACAATGGACACAACCCCAAAGACCAAACACGTGACACACTCCACAGAACTACCAAATTAAAAAAAAATTGATGAAGTTCATAAAGAAGTCCAAGAAGAACAGCGAAATCAGCGACAAAGATTTAGAAACGAAAAAATGGAGGCTATGATTGTAACTAAACTCTATAGTTGTACATACATACATACTACACACATACATATACACTGTACATACAGAAAAGAGCGTACCTCTGTATTAAGTTTATAGTAAACTTGTGCGGATGGATGATGGATGGATGGATGGATGGATGGATGGATGGATGGATGGATGGATGGATGGATGGATGGATGGATGGATGGATGAAGGATGGATTGATGGATGAATGGATGAATGGATGGGTGGATGGATGGATTATCATACATGTACTTACTTACATACATACATGTACATACACATGTAGATACATACATGTACACACACAGTTGTATATTTCTATACTTACTCAAACCAGGTGAAGAGATTCCAGACACAGAAGAGAAGAAAGAAAAGAATGAAGAACAGGAAGAGATATTAGATACTAATAAATCTTTCACTACAAAATATCATTTGAAAGGAATAGTTGTACACAGTGGACAAGCTAGTGGAGGACATTACTACTCCTTTATACATGTCAAGTGAGATTAAATGATAAATAGGAAGACAGACTGATAGATAGACATACATACCACTGACTAACAGACAGATAGACTATCTATTTATCTATCTTTTTATCCCTACTTTTATCATTTAGAAGTGTATGTCTTTGTGTGTGTGTGTCTGCCTGTGTCTGTGTCCATGTCTGTGTGTCTATATACGTGTGTACAGTGTGTACTGGGCATACATACATACATACATACATGTACATGTATATACTAATGTAATACATTTATATACAATGTACTTGTATTATATTATAATAGATTCAGAGACGTTACCTCAAGTACCTGCTCCAATCTTGAAACAAGTTTATCATCAGAATTTAGAATATCTCCACACAAGATCTCATTTCAGTTACGCATATTTCCAGTTCATGAAACAACTACTAATATTGAATTATAACTTTGCTAAAAATTAAATTGATAGTACCAACTCTTCTGATGCTGTGGTATGTACTTGTCTATCTATCTACATTTGTTGTATCTTCCTATCTATCTATCTACCTACCTATCTACGTGTCTATCTATCTGTCTATAATATATCTATCTATCTATCAATTCAGGATAAATTTGAAAAGATAGGTATGTTAAGTATGCAGTTAGTAACAAAGTTTTTATTTCATAGTGGATTTCATACAAAGAAGACTCTTACATGTAAGTATATATGTCCATCCATCCTCCGTCCATCTATCTATTGATTCATCCATCTGTCCATCCATCCATCTATCTATTCATCCATCCATCCATCCATCTGTCAATCCGTCCATCCATCCATCCATCTATCCATCCATCCATCCATCCATTTATTCTCTCATTTCTTTATTTACAGTTCAGTTTTGCTACATCTTTTGATTTATTTTTGATGATTATCGGTATATTCTCAGCTATTGTTGTCGGTACATCTCTACCATTAGCAATGTATCTCATTGGTCAAGTTACAAATGCATTCATTAATCAACAGGTGTGTATGTGTGTATGTATGTATGTATATACATATGTATATATGTATGTATGTATGTATGTATGTATGTACATGTATGTATGTATGTATGTATGTATGTATGTATGTATGTACATGTATGTATGTATGTATGTATGTATGTATGTATGTATGTACAATGTATGTACATGTATATAAAATATATGTATGTATGTATGTATGTATGTATGTATGTATGTATGTATGTATGTATGTACAATGTATGTACATGTATATAAAATATATGTATGTATGTATGTATGTATGTATCAGGGTTTCATTTAGGGGGGGGGCATTCGCCCCCCCTTGCTAGAGTCTTGCCCCCCCTTGGGAATTTGGTTGCCCAAAAATATTTTTAATGTTAATTGTTAGCTGAATACAACTATTTTGGGTTTAGATTCCAAAAATAGTATCTCAAACAGTTACATCATTGTGGTCTGAAAATGCACCAGAAATGACCTCAGAGAGTCTAACACCAAAAAAATCCCCGGGGGAGCATGCCCCCACACCCCCCTAGGCAGTTGGTGTGCAGACCACACCAACCCTATACATCCCCCCCCCCCCCAAAGTTCTCAACATTCAACTTTTGCCCCCCCCTTGACAATTTTTCTAAATGAAAGCCTGTGTATGTATATGTATGTACATGTATGTATGTATGTATGTATGTATCACACAATGTAATATATTACTGTTACTATTACCTTTAAAATCAGTGTTAACTACTAGATGAATGTAAAACATTGTGGGGGCGAAGTAGTACACGCCTATTAATTAGTTAAAGCTACTAGTACTATTACCTCAACATTGAGATTGTATAATTACTATTACTATTGTTATTACTATTACCTTGAAACATGTAGTCTTTACTATTGCTATTACTGTCTCACATATGTATGTTGTGTATGGGTGTATGTACGTATGTATGTACGTATGTACGTACGTACGTATGTTCCAACATACGTACGTACGTATCTATAATATATATTAATAGTATTATTATTCAATTATTATGTTGTGTATGTGAATATGTATGTACGTATGTACGTATGTACGTACAAACGTACGTACATATGTATGTATAATATATATTAATAGTATTATTATTCAACTTTATCTTTCAGGCTACAGATTTCACTATTAACTATATCACTAGTGACATCACATACAATGCATTCAATGATACAGCAACAGAAACACTGTACTTCTCCACATCACCTGGCGTCTTCAACTGTTCAGTTATTGAGCCCATAGTACAAGAATATTTCACCACATCCTATGACACCATCTGTGAAGCAACTGTCTCGATGGCCAACTCTACTATAAACTTTGATATTGATAACGTTAACTGCACTCTTCTTGATGAGGTCTTCATATCTTTCTTTGGAGAGGCAGCCACCTGTTTATCAACTAATAGTTTCATCAATGATGTTAACATGGTCGTTATCTTTTATGTAATTATTGCATGTGTTACCATGGTGTTTGGGTTTGCAATGATAGCTACTTTTCAAGTTACCAGTGAGAGACAGGTCCATCGAATGAGATTAGCGTACTATAAAGCTGTTTTGAGGCAAGATATAGCATGGTTTGATCTCAATCAACCAGGAGAGATATCCAGCCGAATGTCTGAGTATGTCTGTTTGTTAGTTTGTACATTCAGTGTGTTCATCTATTCATCTATTCATCTATCCATCCAGTAATTAATCTCTCCATTCATCAATTCATCTACCCATTCTCTAATCCATCTATTCATCCATCCATTAATCCATCCATTAATTCATCTATTCATCCAGTATACATCCATTAGTCCATCTACCCATTCTCTAATCCATCTATTCATCCATCCATTAATCCATCCATTAATTCATCTATTCATCCAGTATACATCCATTAGTCCATCTACCTATTCCACTAATTAATCTATTCATCTATCCTTCCAGTAATTACTCTATCTATCCCATAAATTCATCTATTGATATCTTATTCATATCTTAGTGATTTAGATAAAGTATTGTCTGGTACTGGTGACAAACTAGTGACATTCTTTCAATATATGAGTACATTTTTTTCTGGTTTCACGATTGGATTTGTACAAGACTGGAGACTCACGCTAATGCTATTAGGAGTTACACCTTTTCTAGTTGTTAGTGGAGCTATATTTACATGGGTGAGTAACAGTTGTGTGTATGTGGCCATGTATACCTTTGTATTGAATTATGTATGTATGTATGTATGTATGTATGTATGTATGTGTGTATGTATGTATGTATGTGTGTTTGTGTGTATTTGTGTATGTGTGTATGTGTGTATGTACATGTATGTTGCATGATAACACTGAGATGAAAGGATTAAGACTGCCTTCATAAGTCATATGGCACTGACCAGAAGTCATCACAATGCTACCACATTATAACAACATTTTCCATTGTGAAGTAAAGGTCATTCACATTCACCTTGTCTTTAGAAAAATGTTCATAACATACATGTAGTTTATAATGACCAACAAACCTCTTATATATGTACTTGTATATTATATAGGTACTAACTCGTTACACAACACGAGGACAGCAGAGTTATGCTAATGCCTCTGTTATAGCTGAAGAGGTTTTATCATCTGTTAAAACAGTTATAGCATTTGGTGGAGAATATAAAGAATCAGAGAGGTTAGTACACACATACATACATACATACAGACATACATACGTACATACATACATACATACATACATACATACATACATACATACATACATACATACATACATACATACATACACACATACATACATAAATACATACGTACATACATATGTACATACATACATACATATATACATGTACATACATAAATACATACGTACATACATACATACATACATACATACATACATACATACATACATACACACATACATAAATACATACGTACGTACATACATACATACATACATACATAAATACATACGTACATACATACATACATACATACAGATACGACACACATTTAATGGATGCTAGGAAGTTTGGTGCTAAAAAAGGTCTCGCTGTTGGATTAAGTTTAGGATTTCTATTCTTTCTATTGTTCACTATTTATGCTATAGGATTCTGGTAAGTCGAGTTATGTTATAATTATAATCAGGGCATAAACGAAGGTGATTTTTACACCTTCGAAGGTTTGTTTCAACTAGAACAAGAAGGTTCACGAATGTGTAATACTATGAATGTGTTAACTTTGTACCTATACAAGTGTTTATCTAATGGGAGACCTCTTAATTCAGAAGATGGCAGATGAGATTCAGTACATTCTGGTTTTGAAAGTCCACACTCTCGTCAATGGTCTCTTCACTCTCAGCCATTATCAATCTCCACGTGACAAATGTAATAATTAATTAAGAGTTATAAATAATTATTGCAGCAAGTAATTAACCACGTGTTAATTGCGAACCTTTGTGGAATGGATTCTACCTTCGAAGGTAAGGAATTATAACGAACTTTCGAATGTTATATACCACCTTTGTTTATGCCCTGATTATAATATATTATTATATACATGTACATGTATACATACATACATACATACATACATACATACATACATACATGTACATACATACATGTACATACATACATGTACATGCATACATACATACATACATACATACATACATACGTATATACATACATACATACATGTACATATGTACATACATACATTCAGGTTTGGTGGTTGGCTGATATCAGAAGATCTTGCGCAAGGAGGAGATGTATTAACTGTATGTTACTTGTAATAGGACTATTCAATCTATGCTGTACTGTACTGTACTATATATAGGTTAGATACTGTATTCGTGGTTTCTATGAGCAATAGAATACCGCGGAAACAGTTTAATTACTGAGGGCGGAGCCTGAAGTAATTAATTTTTCCAAGGTAGCTCTATTGCGCGTGGAAACCTTGAATACAGTATCTAAGCAATTTAGATTATAGCTATTACTTTGTTGGATAGAAGAAATAACAAGAAAGCCATGTGGTAATCTTCTTTAGTTGCAGAAAGACAGCAAGAGCGAGTGTTTTGCTCTAGAGGGCAACGCCCACATCTATCTTTTGTCAGTTGTGTAACTTTTGGATTTCAAAAAGCTAAAGATTTTAGCTTACTTAGTTGGACAGTAGACCTTTTATGAAGATAAATAATAAGATATTAAAACCATTCTTCATTTGTTGGTAGAAAGCAGCTAGACGAGTGTTTTTTACAAATGCAGTAGTCAGCGGTCAACGCCCACACTTTAGCGACTTTCTCAGTCTATCGCTTGTACAAATCAACAGATCCAGCCATACAAAAAACTTTGCTCCTGTTCGCTGTGTGAAATTCGTATAGCAACACTGCAACATGTTTACTAAGTGATTAAAAGTAGGTTTACTACGGGATTTAGAAACCTGTAATTGACCAATCAGATTGCAGCATTTTAATGAGCTATAATCTAAACTATACTATACTGTACTGTACTATACTATACTGTACTGTACTATACTATACTGTACTGTACTGTACTGTACTGTACTGTACTGTACTGTACTGTACTGTACTGTACTGTACTGTACTATACTATACTGTACTATACTATACTGTACTGTACTGTACTATACTGTACTGTACTATACTGTACTGTACTATACTATACTGTACTGTACTGTACTGTACTGTACTGTACTGTACTGTACTGTACTGTACTGTACTATACTATACTGTACTGTACTGTACTGTACTGTACTATACTATACTGTACTGTACTATATTGTACTGTACTATAATTATTGTGCTGTAAATGTATATTATTTCACTTTTAAAGGTATTTTTTTCGATAATTGTTGGAGCATTTTCTCTCGGACAAGCAATTCCAAGTTTTGAATATTTTGCTACAGCTCTAGGAGCTGCTGGTAAAATAGTAGATACAATAAAAAGAGTAAGTGACACAAATAAACAAACAAACAAACAGACAAATGTACGTACAATTTACTAAGTACATTGTAAGTCAACATTATAATATTATAATTCTTGTCTATCAGGTTCCACCTATCGATACTAATAGTGATGATGGTATTGTTCTTAACAAAGATGAGGAAAATAACTCTGTTACATTTAAGAATGTGAACTTTACTTATCCTGCTAGACCGGATGTAGAGGTTATTTAGATGAACGGATGGATGGATGGATGGATGGATGGATGGACGGATGGATGGATGGATGGATGGACGGACGGACGGATGGATGGATGGATGGACGGATGGACGGACGGACGGACGGACGGACGGACGGACGGACGGACGGACGGACGGACGGACGGACGGACGGACGGATGGATGGATGGATGAATGCATAATTCTATCTTGATCTTAGCTAATGATTCAATCCACCTCTCTATTCATAATCTTCTTTTCATTCATTTAATATCAAATTTTATATATCATATACAGGTATTGAAATCATTTGATCTTTCAGTTAATGTTGGGCAGACGGTTGCCCTTGTTGGTCATAGTGGATGTGGGAAGAGTACAGTCATACAGTTATTACAAAGATTTTATGATGTTGATAGTGGAGATGTAAGTTTGTCTGTAAATTTAGAATACGATTACTATATATAGATATAACGTACCATATGTAGTCTAATTATGAGTATGTCATCTTATACCATAAATATTGTAACTATTATTCTAATTACTGAACATTTATTATATGTATGTACATGGATATATTCGTAAATAAATACCACATATACTCTAATTATGAGTACAGTACTAATCAGTGTTTTTGATAAGCTCATATGGCACACCATTGGCCCAAAGAGCTTCTTATTTGGCACTGCACAGTTCTCTCTTTGTGCCAGTGGCGCAGTCAGCATTAACTCTTAATTAATTGGCTCAATATGTATTCTCAATGCCGCACATACAAACCATTTTTGAGCCAATTTGGCCCAAGCTTCAAAACTTATCAAAAACTCTGGTACTAATATAAATATCATGGTATATATTTTAATGTTTAATCTAATTACAATTATTTTCATATTCCGTAGATTCTAATTGGTGCCCATCCTATTAAAGAATTGAATGTTAAATATCTTCGTAGTATAATGGGTGTGGTCAGTCAGGAACCTGTTCTATTTGATATGACTATTATGGATAATATAAAGTTTGGAAGAGAAGATGCTACCATGGAAGAGATTGAACAAGCTGCAAAAGACGCTAATGTTCATGATTTTATTGAGGGGCTTCCCCAACGTATGTGTGTGTGTGTGTGTGTGTATGTATGTGTACATATGTATAATTATACATGTATGTTTATATGTAACTATGTATGTCTATGTGCATAATGTATGTACATGTACTGTACATGATGTACTCAATATACACGTACATAGTGTATATTGTGTGTTTGTATGTACAATTGTACATGTGTATGTATGTACATGTACGAGTATGTATTACAGTATATAAGTAAGTATATATGTATGCAATATATGTATGTATGTATGTATGTATATATGTATGTATGTATGTATACGTATGTATATGTATGTGTGTATATGTATGTACATGTATGTATGTGTGCATGTATGCATGTACATGTGTATATGTAACTATGTATGTATGTACAGTAATATGTAATTATAACTATATATACATGTACACTATATTATATATCTATGTGTTAGATTATATTATATATTCCTGTAGGTTATAATACTTTAGTTGGTGAAAGAGGTGCACAGTTGAGTGGAGGTCAGAAACAACGTGTAGCAATAGCCAGAGCTCTTCTTAGTAATCCAAAGATACTTCTTCTTGATGAAGCTACCTCAGCTTTGGATAGTGAGAGTGAGAAACTAGTACAAACAGCTCTTGAAAAAGCTAGTGAGGGAAGAACTACCATAATCATAGCTCATCGGTTAGTATGTACATACATACATACATACATACATATACATACATAAATACATACATACTGTACATACATACATACATACATACATATTTATATACATACATACACACACACACATACATACACATATACATGCATACACACTCATACATGTACATTGTACATGTATATACACATACATACATACATACATACATGTACATACACACACACACACATACACATATACATACATGTACATATATACACATACATACGTACATACTTACACATACATGCATACATACATACATGTACATACATACATGGATACACACATAAATATAATTTATATTAATTACATATTATTATTATACAGATTATCAACTATTCAAAATGCTAATCTTATAGTATGTATTGATGAAGGTAATATTGTAGAGACAGGATCACATGGAGAGTTAATGAAACTAGAGGGATTTTATCATGAGATGGTTACAGCACAGGTTAATTAGTGGGTGTGGTTAATACATTAATAGCAATCAAAAATAATTAATTAATGTATGTCATTATAGCTCATGAATAATTAATTAATTTACTAATAGATCAAAGGAGGAGTTGATGACGCATTTATGAATCTAAGATCTCTTGAAGTACCTAAAGATGACGAGGTGGAGGAGAAACCCGCAGTTCTTCGTCTGTACTCAAAAGAAGTTAGTCGACAATTTAGTCATCAATTCAGTCGTCAAACATCAGAGAAAAAAGATGAAAAAAAAAAGAGTATGAAACAAATAAACAAAGAGAAGGTGTGGTTACTAATGATAGTCTATCTATCTATTTGTCCATCAATGGATTTATTTATGTAATATGTATATACTAACTCGTGTATCTATTTATATAGCATATAATTATATGTATTTGTTAATCAATCTCTCTGTATGAAATCTTCAAATCTCTATAGTTATACATGTGTTGACATCTATATATCTATTTATAGCAAGAGGAATGGGATAAAGAGCTCAAGCCAGTGCCCATATCTAGAATAATGGCTCTTAATGCTAAAGAATGGTGGATTATATTGCTGGGTATATTAGGAGCTTTGATAAATGGATCGATATTCCCAATATTTGCTATCATATTTGGAGAAATATTAACGGTAATTACTAGTGTTCTATATAATATTATAGTAATATTCTATAAATAGTAACAATATTGTATTTATTAATACGGTATTGCTAATAGTAACATTATTTTGTTCTATTAATAGCAGCAGTATTGTATTCTATTAATAGTAATATTATTCTATTAATAGTAACAGTGTTCTATTAATAGTAATATATACATGTAATTATACTTCTATAGGCATTTGGTGAGACTTCTGATAGGGTATTAGATGCTACTCATCTTCCAGCTAGTCTGTTCCTGGGTCTCGGAGTAGTTTCAGGAATTGCAAACTTGATTAAAGTATGTCATTATTCATTCATTTATTAATAGTTAATTAAGTCTCGTTGCTATGGAGATTGAATTATTATTAGTATTCATAATTATTTATCATTCTGTAGAATGTTTGTTTCTCAGTATCTGGGGAATATCTCACTGCCAGAATTCGATCACGTTTGTTTAAAGCAATTTTACGACAGGTCAGTAGACGTGTGTGTGGATCTCTGTGTATGTATACATGTATGTATGTGTATGTATACATGTATGTATGTGTATGTATATATGTATGTATGTGTGTGTATACATGTATGTATGTGTATGTATGTGTATGTATACATGTATGTATGTGTATGTATACATGTATGTATGTGTATGTATACATGTATGTATGTGTATGTATACATGTATGTATGTGTATGTATATATATATATATATATATTGTTTTGCAGGAGATTGGATGGTTTGATGAAGAAAAGAATTCTACAGGAGCATTAACAACTCGGCTATCTGAAGATGCAGCGCAAGTACAAGGAGTGAGTTAATATAAATAGATATTATACATACATACACACATACATACATACATACACACATACATACATACATACATACATACATACACACATATATACATACATACATACATACATACACACATACATACATACATATACACACACATACATACATATATACATACAAGACAATTAGTACTAATATCATTATAATTATATATTTCTCTTCAGGCTACAGGGACGCGACTAGCAACAATTGTTGAAACAATGTTCACTCTATCACTGGCTCTAGTTATAGCGTTTGTATATTCTTGGATACTTACTCTGGTTATTCTTGGGTTTGCTCCATTCATGATAATTGCAGGAGCTGCGAAAACAGCCCTTTTAACTAAACGTCTTACCGGTAATAAGAAATCATTAACAGAAGCTGGAAAAGTGAGAATATAATATTAACAAAAGCAACTTCAAATATTTACTCTCTCCTCCCCCTTTTCCTCCTCACCTCTTCATCCTTCTCCTCCTCCTCATACTCCTCCTTGTAGCTTGCTGTTGATTCTATTGAGAATATTCGTACTGTTAATTCATTAAACTTACAAGAAAGATTTTTCATTTTATACAAAAATGAAGTCCAGTCTACGCACAGGTGAAAGAAATTATTTCATTCTTTATTATACTGTTAATTAGATTCATTCACACATACACACATACACACATACATGTACATGCATACAACATACATACATGCATACATACATGCACACATACATGCATACATGTATTTATGCGTACACAGTACATATATACAGACAGACACCGCACAAGCGTACATATTTACATACTTATAGATATATACATCCATTTTCACAGGAGTGGTATACTATTTGGTATACTAGAAGGTGTGGCTTATGGTATATCACAGGGTTATATATATTTTGGATATGTGATAGCATTTCGTTTTGGAGCCTTTCTTGTTACTCTTGATGAAGGTCATATCCTCCATGTTGAATTTCAGGATGTATTCAGAGTTCTCTTTGCTCTGGTATTTGGAGCTCTTGCCGTTGGACAAGCTAGTGCCTTTGCTCCTAATTATACTAAAGCTAAGCTATCAACATATCGTATATTCTCACTGCTAGACAGGAAACCAATCATTGATAATTATTCCACTGATGGAAAAGAATTGGTGAGATTATAATATACATGTACATACATACATACATACATACATACATACATACATACATATATATATACATACATACATACATAAATACATACGTACATACACATACATACATACATACATACATACATACATACATATATATATACATACATTCATACATAAATACATACGTACATACACATACATACATACATACATACATACATACATATATATATACATACATACATACATACAATGTATATACATACATATGTACATACATACATATAATGTATATACATACATACATACATACATATAATTATATACATAAATACATACGTACTTATATAGGATGATGTAACAGGAATGATATCATTGGATACAGTATCATTTAATTACCCAACTCGTCCAGATGTTAATGTATTACATGATTTATCAATATCAGTTAAACGAGGACAAACTATAGCACTAGTAGGTCCATCAGGCTGTGGTAAAAGTACTGTAGTCTCTCTTATTGAAAGATTCTATGATCCATTAAAAGGTGGAGTCCTCTTAGACGATGTTGATATACAAGAACTCAATATTCGTTGGTTAAGGACTCAATTAGGTATTGTATCTCAAGAACCTATTCTATTTGATACTAGTATATCCGACAATATAAGATATGGTGCTAATCATCGTGAGGTATCTGATGAAGAGATTATTGATTCTGCAAAGGCTGCTAATATTCATGATTTTATACAATCATTACCACAGGTGTGTATATTATTAGTATTTGTCCTTCTGTTCGTATCTATTTATGTGTTAATACCATCTATTTATGTATGGAAGTACGAAAATGTATGTATCCATCCATCCATCCTTCATTTATCCATTCATCCAACCATTCATCCAACCATCTGTCCATTCATTTATCCATCCATTCTTCCATCCGTCCTTCTATTCATTTATCTATCCATCCATTCATCCATCCGTCCATCTGTTCATTCATCTATCTATCCATTCATTCAGGGTTATAGTACTAATGCTGGTGATAAAGGCACTCAGTTAAGTGGAGGACAGAAACAAAGAATTGCCATAGCTCGTGCTCTCATCAGAAACCCTAAAATACTTCTTCTAGATGAAGCAACATCAGCCCTAGATAGTGAGAGTGAGATAATAGTCCAGGAAGCTCTAGATAAAGCTAGGGAGGGTCGTACTAGTATAGTAATAGCTCATAGGTTATCCACTGTGTACAGTGCTGACTGTATTGTGGTAATAGCTAATGGTAGTGTTGTTGAGAAGGGTACACACACTGAACTATTAGCTAAGGGAAGTGTATATTATCAGTTACATCAACATCAACACTTGATAGGAGATGAGGAGAAATAACAATTTAATTAGGAACTTTATAATTACATAATTATTATTAATATTTGAACTTTTGAACACTTCAACTATTTTACTTGCTGATATTAAATGATTTTGTCACTTCATTAATTTTTTGTATAATTGTTTGAGAAATAATTAATTTTTCGCATTAATTACTACTCTTCGTAATTGTTGATCTGATCCTAATATCACTACTAATGATGTTATTGAGCTACTACTAAAAGCTAATGTTGATCCAAACATTTAAACGCACAATGCAAGTAACAACTGTTTATAATAACCACATGGATCAATGAAACTGTGGTCCACAGACACTATGGATTAATGGAACTGTGGTCACTACACTCTATGACTATATTTTAATTGAACTGCGGTCCAAAGACACTATTGTTCAATAGAACCATGGTTCCTAGACTGTACAAGTCTATATATGCTTTAATGGAACCTTACTCCGTCTAGATCTAGATCTAGTTTGATGATCTGGAAATAGTATTAATTATACATTATAGAAACCTAATACCTATATGCTGGTATAATACCATAATTATATACTCTAATAAAGGGTTCTAAGTATATTGTGGAATTATATTAAGTATGGATGTGTGACACAAGGATCGCGGAATATGGGGGTGGGGCTATAGCCTCCCCCAAAATATCATTACAGGGGCTTAGATAATTATACAATTGTACAACAAATGGCTACATGAATATTAACCGATTAACTGCCATAGACGCCAATTGGCGTCCAACGCGGAGGGCGTTGAAACGCCGTGGACGCCAATTGGCGTCTTGGATGCCACACCTTACTCTTATGCTTATATCTCACGAAGGATATTAGTTAGGGCCCTGATATTTTGGCAACACTGAGAGGAGTTCTTGTGCTAAAAATAATCTGTACTGTGTGTAGAGGCGTACCATAAGAAAACATGGAGTTTTTTCAGCGTGAAAATTTATTGTGGTTTTACAGTGTGTTTACACTGTTTAGATTATTATAATAATAATTATTTCTATAAACAAGTAAAATAAGTATGACACAGAAGACAAAGATATGAGACAAGTGATGTCTTGAAAATGATGGTCAGCAATACTGAATCTGAAGATCCACTGATGTATAGCACAGATTGATGATTTTGACAATGATAACAGTGAGCCCTCTAACGATGAAAGGATCCTTCACCATTACACCTTACTACATCATCAGTAGACTGTACTATATAATATATATAATTATATATATATATATATATATATATACACATACATAATGATTATTCTAAATTTTATATATCATTTTCAAATATAGCAACTAATAATATAATATAAACTCACTATATTCCCAATCATCATTATTTATCAAGCTGCAAAACATTTGTTTACATCTAAACATACTTATAACATCCAATAGAGTCATTCACTTACTTTTGATATGGCAAGTGTCCAGAGCACTCCACATCATCATTTCAGTGTTCAAAGCCTCTGTCATGAGCTTTAGGAAGCTTTTTAGTTGTAAAACAATGGGTAATAACACACTTTCAGACAAAAAGAAACATAACTTTCCACCATATTATCCCAGCCCTTCAAGAAAAACATCGTTCGATTCCTCATCACGTGCTCTACAATGTTATAATACTGTAAAAGCAGTTTTGACGCTTGTTTCGTCATCTATAGGGGTTTTCCCTGTCTAGTAGATATTTTTGTGATGCCTTTGGCGTTTGAGGGCAAGTCAACGCCCACGCACGTGGCTGTTAATCGGTTAATGAGTAAGCAAAAGTGTTCACGTCCTTTGCTCACGAATGTTTTAGCCACTGCAATGTCAATTATCTTCCACCGCAAATTTGTAATAATAGTATTTTTATTTAAGAAATTACAATATAATAATCATTGTTCTATTAATTAATTAATAATAAAATAACCTATCATGTAAAAGTAAACATTATTATTATAAGTTATTTTCTTAACTTCTTTTCTTCTCTTTCTAATGTTTCGACTACTTCATGGTTATTACATATATGTGCCCAGTCTTTAGGCGAGCGCCCCAACTGTGTTATAATATAATAAAAAATATATAAAATTATAATAATTATGTCTTATGTAAGTAATTACTAACATAATTATTATCATTATAATAATTATTATCATAATAATTATATCTTAAGATAACTATATATAGTTTGTGGATACTAATTATATCATATTTTTATTGAACTCAACAAATCACTAATATTAATACACATATCATGATTACTATGAACATGAGATTATTATAATTAATATCACCAAATTGAATATATCTAATATTTGATTCCACAAACAATAGTTATCTTAAGATACTAATACTATTATAATGAATTATCAAATATCAGTTATACAATGGAACCTATATTACCATTAGGACACACATCAATGATTATTATAATATTTATTATAAGCTTTTACAAGAATTAGAAAAAAGAAATTATTAATCAAATATATGATCTCATTTTGAGACATCTGAATGATGTTGTATTATAATCATATCATAATAATCATTTGTAATATAATTTAATATTAAGTAAACATGAACCAATCATAATATTTACTTACCCTATCCATTACATGAATATCAGCACCATGTGATAATAACACTTTCACAATATCAACCTGACCCCTCTTAGATGACAAATGTAAAGGTGTTTGTTGACGCTGTAGTAATAACAATCATTTGATACTTGTAATATCTCGTGTTTATGATAATAATAATAATAGTTAATTAAGTAGTTATTAATGTTATGACATCATAACAGGTTATTAGTTAATAATAATTATAACAAATATATATTACAGATATACATTAGCTATGTAAATAATTATATAATCAATACATAAATTATAATACACAATATTTATTTAATATTTACTTACCCCATCCTTTACATGAATGTCAGCACCATGAGACAATAACACCTTTACAATATCAGCATGTCCGTTGAGAGATGACAAATGTAAAGGTGTTAGTCCATACTGTAGTAATAACAATCATTAGATACTTGTAATATCTTGTGTTTATGATAATAATAATAATAGTTAAGAAAGTAGTTATTAAAGTTATGACATCATAACAGGTTATTAGTTAATAATAATTATAACAAATATATATTACAGATATACATTAGCTATGTAAATAATTATATAATCAATACATAAATTATAATACATAATATTTATTTAATATTTACTTACCTCATCCTTTACTTCAGTATCAGCACCATGTGATAATAACACTTTCACAATATCAACATGACCACTCTTAGACGAGTAATATAAAGGGGTTAGTCCATCCTGTAGTAATAACAATCATTAGATACTTGTAATATCTTGTGTTTATGATAATAATAATAATAGTTAATTAAGTAGTTATTAAAGTCATGACAAACAGATTAATAATTACATATAACAAATATATTATATTACAGATATAATTATAATAGCCATGTAATTAATTACAATTAAAATCCTATATTTACACATAATACATGTGATACTACAAATATTCATTTCAATATAATATCAAGTAGTTTGTTAATCAGTATTGATGGTATTGAGTATGATACTGATATTTGATATTACACATAATACATGTGTTCATATTAGCTTCAGATTTCATATAAATTCTGTTTAAAATGGTATAACATAGAGCTAGGTGTTATAGACCTGTATCAGTATCACTATCAATACTTGGACATTACTCAATACCAGAAGTTTCAGATGTGGTATTGAAGTACTGAGTATCTTGATATCATATCACTCATCACTAACATATATATCACAAGAGTTAGAATTAGCTCCTACATGTACTATACAATATATTACTGTGTGTGGATATTATAACTCACAAAGAAATCACCATGTTTCTTATCAGGGTTAGCACCCTTGTTCAACAATATTTTACATTCCAATACATTTTGATTCCTCACTGCTTCATACAGATCATTATCCTATAGTAATATATGAATATAGATTATAATTATCACATAACATAATACATACTAGTTTATTCTGTTCCTCTTTTGTGAGTATTTTTGATGATTCTAAATAATTATAAAAGATGATATAGTATGTTACATGTTATTATACTGGAGAACAAACTGAAATTCTATTGAGTATATAATAATTATAGTAATATATTATAAGTTCTCAAAGGAATGTGTTAATATTTGTGTCAGTCTATAATTACATTCCCTAACTGCTATGCTTGTATTTAATTATATCTCAATACTTCATTTCTAAACTGTGGTATGGAAAGTGCTACATTGTGTGTATTACTGTTGCTAAATATAGTATACGTCAATTGATGTGAACTACTTTTTATGGCCCATAGGGCCATCTCTATGATTGCTTTCCCATGGGTTCGATGTATGTTTATTATATATATGTTTGTGTCACTTGTGCAAGCATGCGTTGTATACGTAGTTAAGAAAGTGATGTCATTTCGGGAGAGGGGCTCGACCAATTAACGGGCATGGCACGTAAAAGAATGCGTGCTCGAGCTCTATAGAGCAGAAGAAAGAAAGCTGTGTAGCTTACGTAGAAACTGGAACTAATAGCTAGCTATTCAACCTGAAATATAATTCTAAAGTTCTATAAGGCCTTTCAAAAGGTAAGGAGAGTAGATAATCAAAATAATAAGCTGTTGTGTTTCAGACGATAATAATTACTGAATGCTAGACACAACAAAGCAGTCATGGATACTTTTTCTCTATATATCTTGTTTCACCTTACACTATATGCAAAAGAGATCTACTGTTGTAGCAGTCTCAATGAGTTGTTGTGGTGTTGCAGGCACTGATTTGTGTCAGGGTGACCAATTGTGAAAGATATGGATTTGTCAGCATTTCATTTACACAGTGGTACGTATATGTTTTATATCATATCAAAATTACTAATACCACCTAATCCTATTCTGCAATAACATATCTAGTGATGTACCAATAAGAGCAATATCGTGATAAACTGATAAATACTTAAGATATCTACTGATCACCAATACAGATTCGATATTATATCTATCTTCTGGTTTATGATACTTTCAATGAAAATTAGCATTTTATTAGTATCATACAAGTAATTAATGATGCTATCATCCCAAGAAATGACATGATTAGTTTATATATTACAATATCAGTTACATCTTTTGACACCAGTATTGGAAACAATGGCTGATAATGGCTGATACTGATTATGGATCTCATTATCAGTGCATCACTGAATACATTCTTCATATATAGTATTTGAGCACGGTTTGGTGCTTGCAATAAACTCATAGTTTAAGCTTTCAATACACATTTCTATAATAGAATGACACATTGGCATATGGATTTAAGGAGGAATGAATGAATGCATGAATGAATGAATGCATGAATGAATGAATGAATGAATAAATTAAAGAATGAATGAATGATATGTGTTCAAGATTTTTGTAATCAACTATTAAATATATACCAACTATTTTTCACCTTGTTTATCAGATATAGATGGCTTGCGTTTCACAGGATCTTCTTGGTTCACCTGTATAACAAGGGAAGAACATGTAATTATTATTATTTTGAAATGTTACTAAAGGTTAACAGAGATGTATATATAACTTCATTATAATTGTTACTGTAAATCTTTAAAGTGTACTTATAATTCATGATTAAGAATACCTAGTGATGAATGGATTATTATTATCATAATTATAATTATGATGTATGGAAAACACATGGAGTGCTCTTAAGTGTCTCTTTTAGCTGAAGTCTCATTTATATATACAATTTGAACATGGAATGAGACACACCTCCAACATTTCTATGTAATGTTTGCACACTATGTTCCTGATCTAATTAATAATAATGTGTATGTATACAACAGATGTTTTAGGTATTTTAAAATGTGAAGAGAAAGTGCTCACAGCATTCTGTTGAACAGAAACACACTTACATAATACACAACTTTAACTAGTATAAAAACAAAATATGTATACAGTTATAAGCCAACATCCACCATATTAATACTAAACTACAAAAAGTTTTAATGTGGTTCCAAGATAGTCAGACAGAACAGATAATAATGTATGACTGAATTTGGAAGTGCATATGAATGTACTGTTAAGGGAATGTTTTAAGGTTGTAGTCTTTTCCGTGGGCGGATGCTACTCCAATCAGTTTCTAGTTTTGCAAGCTTCTTGCTGCATACAATCTGGTTCCATTCTGTATTTTTTGGAAGCCACACCCACCCGGGGGTATAATTATTGGGCCTAAATGTTTTCACTGATAGTTACGGGTGGTGGAGGGGGCGGTGGGTGGGAAACAATGGCGGGGTAACTGTAGTTGCTCTCTGAGAAAGATCGGAGTTTGGTAGTGTCTAGAAAGATAAATTTTATGGTTTCAGTGAAAAGCTACAGAATTCAGCTTTCTTCAGCCTCTTGTAACTTTAAAAGTAAAATGAATTTGCAGAAAACGGCTTCGTAACTTTTCTGGAAATACATTGTACTTGGTGCACGCAATGTATGGTGGGCGTGGCTTTTGTGGTTTTGTACTTACATGTATGTTAATTGGAAAAATGGCAATTTTAACAATATTTCTTCAATTACAGGACAATATAAAGCTGATCGGAAGATTTGAAGGTTGCTATTACACCAGGTTAGAGTCATATTATATAATATTCTATTTTGAAACTGATTGGAGCCGCATCCGCCCACTCCCTAGTACCACCTTAACAGTTAAACTTAGCAGTATCATTAATTAAGAAAGTTAACATTAATATTTTCCAGACAAATCATTTTTTTGTTTGTTGACCTATCACGATGATTCTAGCACCATTCCCGTCGCATTTATAGTAAAATTCTGGTCGTAAAGTATCGAGATGATATCTTCAGATACTATGAAAGAAGACAGTCTCAACGACTACAAAGATTTGATCTGGAATTGGACGCCATTTTCCTAAGTGGAATTTAATTACGCATGCGCATTTGTATACTCTTAACATGGAAGCTGAAAAGGTGGAAGTGTTTGGCATTGTAATAACATTTGTGAGTTTGTGAGCAAATACTAATAATGAATATAATAATTATTAATATTAAAGCAATTGTATAATAATATTGTATACTATGATAAGCATTGGAATACTGAATGGTTGACGCAGTGACTGACACTACTTCTTGTAGGACTGCAGACAGTGATGTAAGTGAATAGAGAATATACATCATCTGTAAGTGAAAGAGAATGATAATCAATACATAAACAAAAGACTGACCTTCATTGATGAACAAATTTTAATGCATTTTTGATTGCATGATTTCATAATGATATATAGTATTTCTGCAATCTACAAAAAAACATTCACATCGTTTAGAAAAAAATCAATGAAAACAAGAATAATAAAAAACATTTTCAATAAAAATGAAAGAAGATGTAGGGATGTCAAAACCCAAAAAGCAAGCAAACAAGGTTGGGAAGCTAACTTAGGACCCAAAATTAAACAAACCACTTCCATATAACCCTACATAATTACAGCTCTTTGTACAGAGGTGTAAGCACTTATGTAGGGTTATATGGAAGTGGTTTGTTTAATTTTGGGTCCTAAGTTAGCTTCCCAACCTTGTTTGCTTGCTTTTTGGGTTTTGACATCCCTACATCTTCTTTCATTTTTATTGAAAATGTTTTTTATTATTCTTGTTAATTATATAATCAATACAATACATAATATTTATTTAATATTTACTTACACTATCCTTTACATGAATATCAGCACCATGTGATAATAATACATTCACCACATCAACATGACCACTCTTAGACGAGTAATATAAAGGGGTTAGTCCATCCTGTAGTAATAACAATCATTAGATACTTGTAATATCTTGTGTTTATGATAATAATAATAATAGTTAATTAAGTAGTTATTAAAGTTATGACATCATAACAGGTTATTAGTTAATAATAATTATAACAAATATATATTACAGATATACATTAGCTATGTAATTAATTACATAATCAATACATAAATTATAATACGTAATATTTATTTAATATTTACTTACCAAATCCTTTACATGAATATCAGCACCATGTGATAATAACACCTTCACAATATCAGCATGTCCGTTGAGAGATGACAAATGTAAAGGTGTTAGTCCTCCCTGTAGTAATAACAATCATTTGATACTTGTAATATCTCGTGTCTATGATAATAATAATAATAGTTAATTAAGTAGTTATTAATGTTATGACATCATAACAGGTTATTAGTTATTATTGCTGATCATGTGACCTGTGGCCAATCAGAGTGCAGATATTGCGTCACGTGATTGACCATTAAATCACTTATTGCACACTTTTACGTGCAATAAATAGTTATTGCACACTTTGCTCACCTCTACTAACGAAGCTGCTTCAACAACAGTGGTAGTTCACCAGATCGTCAATAAATCACTTAGAACACACTTGACAGTTCATCGTGTGTTTCAATGTAGCACTTGGGCGGTCAATAAAGGTCTCGTTTACATAACGCACTCGCCTTCGGCTCGTGCATTATGTAAACTCGACCTTTATTGACCCGCCCTCGTGCTACATTAAAACACGTAATCACGGTAAAGTGTGTTCTAACTATTACATAATAATTATAACAAATGTATATTACAGATATACATTAGCTATATAATTAATTATATAATCAATACATAAATTATAATACATAATATTTATTTAATATTTACTTACCCTATCCTTTACATGAATATCAGCACCATGTGATAATAATACATTCACCACATCAACATGACCACTCTTAGACGAGTAATATAAAGGGGTTAGTCCATCCTGTAGTAATAACAATCATTAGATACTTGTAATATCTTGTGTTTATGATAATAATAAGTAATAGTTAGAACACACTTTACCGTGATTACGTGTTTTAATGTAGCACGAGGGCGGGTCAATAAAGGTCGAGTTTAGATAATGCACGAGCCGAAGGCGAGTGCGTTATGTAAACGAGACCTTTATTGACCGCCCAAGTGCTACATTGAAACACACGATGCACAATCAAGTGTGTTCTAAGTGATTTATTGACGATCTGGTAAACTACCACTGTTGTTGAAGCAGCTTCGTTAGTAGAGGTGAGCAAAGTGTGCAATAACTATTTAAATCACTTATTGCACACTTTTGCGTGCAATAAGTGATTTAATGGTCAATCACGTGACGCAATATCTGCACTCTGATTGGCCACAGGTCACATGATCAGCAATAATAATAGTTAATTAAGTAGTTATTAATGTTATGACATCATAACAGGTTATTAGTTAATAATAATTATAACAAATATATATTACAGATATACATTAGCTATATAATTAATTATATAATCAATACATAAATTATAATACATAATATTTATTTAATATTTACTTACCCTATTCTTTACATGAATATCAGCACCATGTGATAATAACACCTTCACAATATCAGCATGTCCGTTGAGAGATGACAAATGTAAAGCTGTTACTCCTCCCTGTAGTAATAACAATCATTAGATACTTGTAATATATTGTGTTTATGATAATAATAATAATAGTTAATTAAGTAGTTATTAATGTTATGACATCATAACAGGTTATTAGTTAATAATAATTATAACAATTATATATTACAGATATACATTAGCTATGTAATTAATTATATAATCAATACATAAATTATAATACATAATATTTATTTAATATTTACTTACCCTATCCTTTACATTAGGATCGGCACCATGTGATAATAACACTTTCACAATATCAACATGACCACTCATAGATGAGAAATGTAAAGGTGTTAGTCCATCCTGTAGTAATAACAATCATTAGATACTTGTAATATCTTGTGTTTATGATAATATAATAATAGTTAATTAAGTAGTTATTAATGTTATGACATCATAACAGGTTATTAGTTAATAATAATTATAACAAATATATATTACAGATATACATTAGCTATGTAATTAATTATATAATCAATACATAAATTATAATACATAATATTTATTTAATATTTACTTACCCTATTCTTTACATGAATATCAGCACCATGTGATAATAACACCTTCACAATATCAGCATGTCCGTTGAGAGATGACAAATGTAAAGCTGTTACTCCTCCCTGTAGTAATAACAATCATTAGATACTTGTAATATATCGTGTTTATGATAATAATAATAATAGTTAATTAAGTAGTTATTAATGTTATGACATCATAACAGGTTAATAGTTAATAATAATTATAACAATTATATATTACAGATATACATTAGCTATGTAATTAATTATATAATCAATACATAAATTATAATACATAATATTTATTTAATATTTACCTACCTTATCCTTTACATGAATATCAGCACCATGTGATAATAACACATTCACAATATCAACACGACCACTCACAGATGACAGATGTAAAGGTGTTTGTTGAATCTGTAGTAATAACAATCATTAGATACTTGTAATATCTTGTGTTTATGATAATAATAATAATAGTTAATTGAGTAGTTATTAAAGTCATGACAAATAGATTAATAATTACTTATAACAAATATATTATATTACAGATATATAATAGCCATGTAATTAATTACAATTAAAATCCTATATTTACACATAATACATGTGATACTACAAATATTCATTTCAATACAATATCAAGTAGTTTGTTAATCAGTATTGATGGTATTGAGTATGATACTGATATTTGATATTACACATAATACATGTGTTCATATTAGCTTAATACAAATTCTGTTTAAAATGTGGGAATGGTATGTACATTTATCTATTAAATGGTGTGACATATTGAAATAGAGGTGTTATAGACCTGTATCAGTATCACTATCAATACTTGGACATTACTCAATACCAGAAATTTAAGATGTGGTATTGAAGTATTGAGTATCTTGATATCATATCACTCATCACTAACATATATATCACAAGAGTTAGAATTAGCTCCTACATGTACTATACAATATATTACTGTGTGTTGATATGATAACTCACCCAACCATGTTTCTTATTAGGGTTAGCACCCTTGTTTAACAATATTTTACATTCAAATACATTTTGATTCCTCACTGCTTCATACAGATCATCATCCTATAGTAATATATGAATATAGATATATAATTATTATCACATAACATAATACATACTAGTTTATACTGTTCCTCTTTTGTGAGTATTTTTGATGATTGTAATTCTAAATAATTATAAAAGATGAATATAACAAATGATATACTATAGCATGTTACATGTTATTATACTGGAGAACAAACTGAACCACATGTAAACTATGAATATCAATATTTCTATTCGAAGGCTATTGAAAGTGTACTACTGATATTGTGTCATGCTTTTCAACTACATATGACATTCCTGGAAGATTTGTAGACAACAGAATATATCGTTCATGTGAAATTATTCATCAAAATCATGTAACATTTTTATTCATTACCTTAGTTCTTAACATGTATATATAGATAGATGAATAACAAGTGGTAATAACAAAATTCATAGTTTACATGTGATCTAATTGTATACAAACGCCTGTGACCACTTCGGGTGGTATAATAAAAGTGAGTTCATGGGAAGTATGTGGTTCAACCATTTCCAAGTTTTCTACTGTTCTAGTTCAATGACATTTAGGATGCATTAGCTCCATGACTACATGGTTAGCGTGCACAAATACAATAAATCCATTAACGCACGGATACCGGAAAATATCAGTTGTTGTATACGCATATTGTCACTCGTCCTACAGACTCATGACAATACTTCGTATCCAACTCATGATATTTACCGGTGTCTATGTGATAATATAAATATATACTACACTTTGACACTTGCAGAAACAATACAACTAGTATTTAGATACATCAATCATCATGTACATTCTGTGCACATGGAAACAACACAAAATATCATTACAACATCATACCTTCATGAAACCAGGAAAGATGTCTGGTCTTATCAGCTGAGCATTTGATATTGCTTACATCACAGCCGAGTATTTCCTCATGTTCACTAATTAGATGGCAAAGATGGAATGAGGAATTCGTACATCCTTCCATTTTACATCTAAACCCTTCCTGTGTAGAAGCCAGAGAATCAGTCCAGCCAAACTTGTGGACAATTGATTCTATACCTTGATGAATCATACAACGGATATTGAAGCAGTTACGAGATGGACCGAAGTAGCGTATAGTTAATGATTTGACCTGATCTAGTAAATGTAGAGCACCACCGAAATTTTGACACCTCAGGACAACTTTATTACGATAAACATCATTAACCAACTGAAATTGAGTTGGAGAAACATGTCCCATGAGATAGACTACAAGTGATGTGAAGAGACCATTAGGAATCAATTCATCATCCCATGTTAGATATAGAGGCTCAATAGCATCACTACTATCTTCAAATGGATCATCGATTGTATCCAGGACACATGGAATGAAATATCTTGTGTCATTTGGGATCTGTGATATGATTAGTAAGCCTTCCATTAGCTTTAGGAAATCATCACAAGAGAAAACATCCTCTTCGAATTCCATGGTGTCTAGTAACTCTCGTTTGAACATTCCTTTTGTTTTAAGGTTCTTAATTGTGGCATTGTCATAGCGATCATCTCCATATGAAACAGCAATTATCTGAGACAGCATATCAAATAACACTTGTGGGTCAAGAAACACCACATGAGATAGAATACCAGGGAAATGGAGATAAATGGACAGATTATGGAAGTACCATAAAGCAGCCAGTACCTCCTTACGTTGCATGCCAACTGACTTTCCAATCTCAACACATTCATCAAGGCTTATCATTCTTCGACCTTTTGTTTTTGATTTTAGCTCTACCTGGAAGAAGAACCATCGCGCAGGAACTTCAGCTCTTATGTAAGATCGACCTGTAATACGTCGGATTCTTTCAGCAATCTCTTCTTCATTTCTACCTCTACCCATATTGTTAACTGGAAAGATTATATCTTTACCTTTGGTGTAATCATGTCTGACATCTTCATAATTCTTAAGCTCACTATGAAGACGCTCATTCTTCTCATCAAGGCTCTCTTTAAGCTCATTACTTTCTTGAAGCCTTTCATATTCATCATAGCAAGTACCAATCACTATAAAGTGTGGCCTTCCGTGCTTTTGTACTCCTTTGAAGATTGGAGGACGAAGCTGAGACTTGCAACGAAAAAAGCTCTTTGTAAGCTGCATAGTGCTCATCTGTCTTTTCTCACCTTCACCAACTTTTCTCCCGTCCACTGAATAGAAGAAATTTGCAGCATCATCAAGCTTTTCATCAAGCCTAAAAAGAACCATATTGAGAGAATGGTAACGAAGTAGTGCTGGAGCAATGTCTAGGAAAGCAGCCTGACCTCCTAAGTCAATACCGTACATCATATGAGTGTTATACAACTCATCGGATTTCTTTACTTCAGTAATCAATTGAAGAAGTTCTTCATTTAAAGTACATGTAGTAGAATCAGTAGATAGAGATTCTGAGGGCTTCTTCTTTGGCATTGCTTGCGATGTTAGTAATGGCTTCTCTTTGGGCTCTTGTACTCCAGACATCGATTGTAGCTGTTCTTCATCTGAAGAGTGGTCAGTAGGCTGAGGCTTATTCTTTGGCATTACATGTGATGTAAGTAATGGCTGCTCTTTGGACTCTTGTACTCCAGAAATCAATTGTAACTGTTTCTTATCTGGAGAATAGTCAGTAGGCACAGACTCATCAGGTTTCTTTTTTGGTGTCCTTTGTGACAGGACTAATGGCTTCTCTTTGGACTCTTGTACTCCAGACATCGATTGTAGCTGTTCTTCATCTGAAGAGTGGTCAGTAGGCTGAGGCTTATTCTTTGGCATTACATGTGATGTAAGTAATGGCTGCTCTTTGGACTCTTGTACTCCAGAAATCAATTGTAACTGTTTCTTATCTGGAGAATAGTCAGTAGGCACAGACTCATCAGGTTTCTTTTTTGGTGTCCTTTGTGATAGGACTAATGGCTTCTCTTTGGACTCTTGTACTCCAGACATCGATTGTAGCTGTTCTTCATCTGAAGAGTGGTCAGTAGGCTGAGGCTTATTCTTTGGCATTACATGTGATGTAAGTAATGGCTGCTCTCTGGACTCTTGTACTCCAGACATTAATTGTAACTTTTCCTTATCTGGAGAATAGTCAGTAGGGAGAGACTCATCAGGTTTCTTTTTTGGTGTCATTTGTAATGGGACTAATAGCTTCTCTTTGGACTCTTGTACTATGGACATTGGTTGTAGCTGTTCCTTATCTGGAGAATAGTCAGTAGGCACAGACTCATCAGGTTTCTTTTTTGGTGTCATTTGTAATGGGACTAATGGCTTTTCTTTGGACTCTTGTACTCTGGACATCAATTGTAGCTGATCGTTATCTCGAGATTGGTCAGTAGGTAGAGAGTTGAGAGGCATCTCCTTTGGAGTCCTTAGTGATGAGAATAATGACTTCCATTTAGACCCTTTCACTTTAGATATTGATTGCAGCTGTTCTTTATCTTGAGAATGGTCAGTAGGCAGAGAGTCATGAGGTTTCTTCTTTGGCATTGCTAGTGATGTGAGCAATGGCTTCTCTTTGGACTCTTTTACTTCAGAAATTGACTGCAGCTGTTCTTTATTTTGAGAATGGTCAGTGGGCAGAGAGTCGTGAGGTTTCTCTTTTGGCGTCACATGTGATGTGAGTGGTGTCTGTTCAACAGATTCTATTTCTTCTTGTGAGGTATTCTTCACTTGATCTTCATTCGATTCTTGTAATTCTTGAGGTTCAGTTTCATCACTTTGAGTTCGAACACAGTACTTTATGGCCTGAAGGAATTTGATTTTCATTGTCTCGGGATCTGCTGATGTCCAAAAGCAGCTTTCATCAGACATAATAACATCATCACATTCCTCTTTACTAACCAAACGTACCTCGGGAGCTTTAGCAACAGGAGTGCTGTGATGTTCAGTGACTGGTTCCTTTCTCAATAACAAATTTAACAAGGACGTCTTGCCAACTCCTGATGCGCCAAAGAGTGCAAAGCTTGTCCACTTCACACTGACGAATCCTTTCGATTGGGCATTCTCCAGTATTTGTAAAAGCTCTGTACAATAAAATATAATTATAAGATGATAACTTGTTCGTTGAAGTAGAATATTAAATTCAATTTTGAGATTACATTTATTGTAAAGCCAGAAATGTTAGCTGGACATTAACTATGTTAGTAATTGTGAGATTACTAAATAGCTGTTAATTATTATAGCTGTTAGTTCACATATAATGATTTGGTAATATGAGTGTTTATGTGAAACATCATGATAGTTTTGTGGTTAAAGTGTTTGACTCTCATTGTGGTCAAATCCTGGACTGACAATGTTGTTCATATGTCTTAGTACATTAACATTAATTAGTGTTGTTTTAGTCTGACACTAATGACCACTTTTAGTTATAGTTATAATGTGAAGAGTTTTGCATAATTTTAGTTTAGTTATAGTTTAATTAACTAAAATAACCAAGGTTATGTTAGGCTTACTAAAAGGGTTTTAACTAACTAAGAGTGCCCATTAATGTCCAACTTTCATTTAGTTATAGTTCTTACTGTAGACGTGTCATTCAGTTATAGTTTAGTTGACTAAAATCAAGACCCTTACTAAAAGGGGTTTTAGTTATAGTTATAGTTAACTAAAACAACACTAACATTATAATGGATGCTAAAGTGTGAATTATAGCTAAAACACTAAATATCACTTTTCTGGGTTTACAGTATAAGAAAAATGGTAAAACTTCATGTGATGTTGAAGTATTGGATTAAAACTTTGGAAACTACTTGTCAACTATATCATTCATATATTATCACCTTGTGGAGTAGGTTCACTCTCTATTGCTCCCTTTATGTGTGGTGCAATCTAAGAAACAAAAATGTAATTATAATTATATGTCCACTAACATCAAAATACAAACATACCGTATTCTGTATGTTAGAATATACAAAACGATTTTCAATATCTCTGAGACTCAATACTTTGCAAATCTTTAAATCTGCAAGGCAAGTGAGCTGTTCCCTTGTTAACTGCTGAAACCTGCTGTGGTAGTCATCAGCACAGTAACAGAACACTAAGAGAAGAGAACCTGGTAAAACACTAAGTGGATGGACTGATAAATTGTTACAGCCTAATACATAACAGAGGGAATCACGTAGGCTGGAAATATCTGGCAGCGTCATAGTGTAGTATGTTTCATCAACTCGTAATATAAAAATATTGTCATTCTCAGTGTTAAACAAGATTCCCTTGCAGTCCTTCAAATTACGTTGATAACAATACTCATGAAAAAGATGATAATATTCCATCCACTTTTTCTGTAACTCTGGATAAAAGAGATTCAAAAATACTTCTGAAATAATAGCTACTGGCTTGAAATTGAACCAAGACACACGTATATTCTTGAAATAATGATTTAAATCATCAACGCCTGTGATATCTTGTGGTACAGGAAGCCCTAGCTGACTTTGCAACAATCTGACTACGTCATCGATCACTAGCGGTATCCTTCTCTGTCGATCATACCAATATCCATTCATTTCTCGGTAAAGATTTTCCATTGTTAACAAATAACAAGTACTAAACACCTCTATGACTTCCTCAGTTTGTGCTAGTAATGCAAGATTGACATCATAGTTTGGTTTCAGCAGAGTAGATAATTTCGGAGAATCTCGCTGTAGTAGAATGAAATTTGGATCGTATCGTTTTCTCCTTTGCAAATATTCCCTTTCCTGCCTCCTGTCATGTTTCTCACCTTCTTCAGTGTCAATACCTATAGAACAAACAGAAGGAAAGTAATCATTCTCATCAACTCTATATGGTATCAAAGACAATACAATGTACTTCAAGCATAATATAGTATGTAAATAGGAAAGAGAAGTGTAATTTCATTCATTAAATCCACACTAGTGAGGTGCTACAAGTTGGGAGTTTCAATGATAGACAAACCGCTAATTTTCCTTAACAAAGAAGGGATCAGTGGTATAGCCACACCTGAGCACACATGGGCCCATGGTTAATGTGTTTAGTCTCTTGATTAATTAACTTTCAAAGGTAATGTAAAAATGTCACGATCAAGCATGCCCATAAGCATTTCTCTTGCACAACAAACTTCGAAACCTGGCTGCTCCAGGAACCCAAACTACATACAGTAGAAGTTAATAAGAATGTTTTGTATTTGTAGTACAGCTGTAATATGGAACTGACTGTTTCAAAGTTGATATTCCAGAAGCTTCTGTCCAGCTTCATCAGCAGTCACAGCTCTTTACTCCATGTGGAAATAGCTAAGCAATTGTCTTAAAAAAGATGAACATGACTGCTAAAGACAGTTGAGTTGCATCAGATTCTCATGCTTTCATAGATGTTGGGAAATACTTGAAGTTAGCAGGAGTGATGAGTAGCTACATAAACAACTCCACAGTAGAGTTTTACAAACAAAAAGCTTCGTGACTACTTTAGAGCTCATTATAAAAATGGAATTTTAGTGTCCACATAATTAGAAACTGTTTATTGATTTGAGTTACATAGCTAATGTTGTAATTTTACAACATTCTGCTCAGAAAGGAAGTACCACCTAGTTACTAGAATTACTAAACTTCACTACAATTCAAAGGGTCCTGGTGGCACCACTCCAAAAATTACTGCAGCTTACGATGGTATGCAAGTCAGCCTTCTATTGTACAAAACACACAGGCTTTGTTGACACTTTCCTTCCAGTGTCCGACCTTTGATGCTACTTTGAAGTTAGCTTAGGTCACTTTTTAAAAGTAAAAGGAGATTAGAATAGAATATAGTGTATGACGACACATATGTGATGCATTTACTAAGTTATACTTGCTTTGTAGTTTGCTTTAAATGATGTTGGGAGAGTAAATGAAAAAAGAGTTTGCTCGTAGTCGCTGTGTTTGCTATTAATTGGTATGCAAGGTTGAGACGACTGTTAAATTGCGCCAGTAGGTCGAGAAAGATGCAAATTACCTGTGTTCAGTTGCAATAAAGGTTTTGCTTTGATGAGGTTGTGAGCCACACATATGATCAGTATAAATAATCCATGGTGGGTGTGGTTGGAATAATTATAATTAGCTGGTTAATTTTTGAAATGGCCACAGCTTGTGAAACTAAGTGATATATGATCTATCACTGAATATTTAATTATTGAGTTTTAATGAAGATTTAGCACACTACGAAATGTAGAATGTGTGTAGTACAAAACTGCAATGTAATGTTTCATTGACTCCTCCTATATGTACAGTTTTGTATACCATATATGCTTAAAGGAACACATAGCTGTTCATTTCTTTTCTGGACCTCTGCACTTGGCACTAAAACAATTAATATGGGTGTTTATTTGAGGTAGTCTCTTAAACTGTTTTGGAACTGTTTGAAACTTTCTATACATCATTATCAATCTTATAACTAACTGTCTACCAAATTTAAAATACTGTGTTGTTTCCATGAGTCCAGTCAGACTCGACAGAGGAGATCTGCTTGGAATAAGTAGCTTTCACTTACACTGCAGCTCTTTTTCAGTACTTTTGATAAAAAATTCTGGACTAAACTGAGTAAACTCATAACCTATGAAACAATTTCTGCAACACATGTTTTCAAATGCCACACCCAGGTGTTTAATTAAAGTCAGGCATTTATTGGATGTTTCAACCTGGCGTCTAATCAAGACAGGCACTTATTCAGGAGAGGCATTTCTTTAAGCATATACAGTATATGATATTGGGTTGCTCTACTTGCAGTAAACAGCTCAACTCATATGTATACTCAATCTTTATACATGCTACCAGGACACAAAACAGAATTTTTGTTATCACCTTGTTCTTCCATAGAGACACTTTGGCAAAATGGCTTCTCTTGTTGGTTCAACTGCATGAAAAGAAAATGTAATCATAATACTCAAGTGCGTTATAGTAAACATTGGAAGCTGTATTTTATGGCCCACAGGGCAACCATTATGATTGCTTTCCCAGGTCTTCAAACTGTAAAATGATTTATTATGCTTGCGTCACAGTATACACAGTTGGGGACATTCTGAGAGATTGGTCAGTTAATGAACATGGTGATATATTACATATTATTTATCATATTACAATAGCATGAAAGAGGATTTTACAGGCTATAGTATAATACAGTAGAGTGGCGACAAAAGTTTGATATTATTCACAGTTAAGTTGCAAATGTGAATTTTTTACACCATAAATATCGCAGAATGCACACAACCACAAAATTGTTTTTAATAAACCTAATCTGAACTAAACAGCACCTATTGTAGTTTTTATAAGTAGAAAAAGGTAGAAAACCAGAAGCAGATTTGGGGTCAAATGCCTTACACAGCAAGAGACATAATAAGTGACACTAGTCTCATTTTTTATTAGTTATATACATGAGAACTACTGGGTCAAGAAAAAACAATGTGTTATGATCATAATTATATAACACAATTGTTATTCAATAACTGCATGAGTACTAAAAACTCTAACCTTGTCTTCTGTTTCTTTCTTGATAATTACAAACCCTCCAATGGAAACAGAAAGTACTTTCTCGTTTCTCAACTCCTCTTTGTTATTCAATACTAGTCTTATCAGCTCTTCACAAAGATGAGAGGGAGCATAGCAGATCACGATAATGGAGTTCCCTTCGTTCACCACCTTCACCATTACATGTCTAGCGTTGTCATGAAAAGCATTTCTGAGTAAACTTTGTATATCACTCAGTGTCGTCTCATCTCCTTCCCATTCTAACACAAATTTTACTTCCTCTAGATCTGATCTCTGAAGATTTTTATGTGAATGCTTCATAAAATCCTGACCATATATATGTTGTGTTTGGATCGTCTCACAGAACTCATCAATTGATTTGTTGAATTCTTCGATGAGATGGATTGCATCATGTAGGTTAAACTCTTTGGCAACAGCTTCAAGTCGTTTTGTGTTCGTTAAAGATGTGTTATCACCAACAATTCTCATAGCAGCATTAAGTGATTCTGCAGCTTCAGCATCCTTCCTTAATGCCCGGTCAATACTTAGAAAATCTTTCAACTCATCTAAAGAGACGGGTTTGTTTTTAAGAATCTTAGTCACTTTACTGATGAGTATATGAAGTTCTCCCCTCTTTTCGTCAAACTCAGGATGATACTTTTCAGATATCTTGTAATGACCTACACTATCATCATGCTGTACATGTGGTAGGTACAGAGTAATAAATTACAAAAGATGAATTTGTTATTATCATAGCATTCCAATATCACAACTATTTCACATGATTAATCTTTTATTTCAAAAATGAACTTGTATAGGCTACATTGTTGCTTTAGTTTAGAGCTGCTGGACTATGTTGGAATTACATATTGCTCTATATCTCAACTAGTACATGCAGTTTCCTCAGTTCTACTTTATCATATGATGCATTATAGTATGAATTAAGGTAAGAATTGTCATGAACAAAACACCATATTAATAATTCACTATAGCAGTTTGATATATATATCAAGTATTGTCTTATTCTGTGCTTTGCTTTTGGTTTCAATTTTAAAGTGATGTGAATGACTCATCATATCATGTGGATATCTAATAATTTTGCTAATCATATATTCTATTCTATTAGTATAATGAATTGCTTTTCTTAATTTACGTAAAACATTACCAATTTGGGCTCTTTGGAGGGAAGAGAAGAAGGCACCTCAACTCCTGTACGTGAGTCATCTATGATAAGTAAAGTGAGGTTCATTCTTTATCATAATATAAATTATTCATGATAATTATTAAGGCTGGAAAGAATATCCATCTGTTTGCTTAATTGTAATTAGAATGAATACTGTTGTCATAAATTATGAATATGCTCTCAAATATGTAATGAACATTATTAGCCTGCATGGCCACAAAAGAAGATAGGCAGAATTATATCTAAAGGAATTCAATCCTCCTATACAAGCAGTGATACAAATATACATGATCTTCACATTTCAGAATGTCTTCTCATAAATTAAATACTTTTTTCATTGTTAGATTGATTGGCTAATTTTTAAACTGAGAATACACCATCCATCCACACAGGCAATGGAACCATTGAGGGGCCATGGGGGACCATGCCCCCCCCCCCCCCCCAACCTTCGAATAAATTAAATGTGAAATTCACAGTCTACAGGGATCTCTCTTTGAGTTGTTGGCAGAACCACCATCTCAAAAGTGCACAAGAAGTGTTCAATCTTCCAGGTACGCTACATCAGTACTACTGTTATAATGGTTAGTCTGGTCTCTGGTCACATCTTGTTTATTGAACCACTTTATTATTAATTAGTGAACATTAAATTGACAATGCCCTTCATGAATAATTAACGACTAGTATTTTCATGGCACGCTTCATGCACCGAAACCGAGCCCCCCCCCCCCCCCCCCCCCACTGTAAAATATGTTCTGTAGCCTATCCCATCCATGGCATAGAGTGTAGTAGGAGCATGAAAGGGTCAAACGTTTACTAAAGTGTCTATAATCAGGTATAAAGTTTCTTATTATTCACAGGAGATTCACACCTTAAAAGACAATGCAATATGTCGCACATCATGTCAAATAATCTTATTGGACAGATTGCTGTTGGTTTCCTCATAGACAGTATCTACTTTTCACTTGTTCAAATACATTTTTCCTCCCAAGATTATTTGTGTGAAATCAACATAATGTATCATTTGAAAGTTAGTGTGCACATTTAAACTTGTGATAATAGTGACAATTGAGTTTTGATCTGCAAAACAGTTTTTACAATGATAGTTCAGAACCTTCCTAAGCATATTCTCAGGCTCTTGTAATAAATACTAAAGATAGTTTGAAGATAAGAGCAGTTACTTACCTTGTAATTGTCAAACTCTTTGTATGGTAATCCAGATTGACTCAGTTGTGACTTACATGTATATTATACAGGTTGGCTAGAGAGTAGATTAGGCTTGGGGTAAAATTTAAATTGTGACTCCTATGTAAATGGGGCATGAAGTGTAGCACATAATTTTCACCTACTATAATTATTGTTCATGAGGGGCGTAGTTAATTAATATGTGTGAATACACACACATATTAATGAATATTTCTACAAAATTCTTGGTCTATATTCAACCCAAATGAAGTGAAAAATTTTCAACTGTCAGGTTAACAGATTAACAGCTAAATTAAATTTTTGCTAATTACACTGTAAACGCGGAATTAAATCAACAGGAAGTGGTAATTTCCATACAGGTTTACAAAACCGGTTATAACTGGTTTTCTGTGCTATTTTTGTATTGCAATGATGACATCATCAGAAATAGCTTGTTTTGCTGAGTAGATTGATACCACACACTAAATGATTCGAAGAAAGGGGTGACTAAAACGAAACACATAAGGTGAGACTTTGTTTACTTTGTTTTTATTTATTAATTACAAATACAAAAAACCAGTTATTCACTTCATGTTGTATATATATACTTAATATGTTTCTTGAATCTTTATCATTAACTATACTGATTAATATATAAAGCTAAGATATCATTCCTTCCTCTTTGTGGTAATCTAAAAAGCAGTCAGAATTGAGTTCTCCTGTATGACAAAGATGTTTCCCACAATCATAACAGTATCAACATTTCTCCTTTTTTCTTTGAGGGTCTCGTCTGTTTCTACAGTACCAGCACCTCCTTAAACCTTTGTTACTCTCTGTTTTGTTTTTAATAGGATAATGCTTTAAATGGGAGACGTTTTGGATCTCTACCATGTAAAAGAGAGATGTTCATCATCAAAATCATCAGATTGATCCAGAATATCATGGATTTCTTCAGGAGAGAATGTTCTACCTCCAGATGCCATTAAAAGTTGAAAAAAAGAAGAATAGATAGCCTAATATTTACTATATTTACTTATTATTATTACATAATTATGACTATAATAACATTAAATATTCCACGTGGATTTTCTCCGTTTTTTTTTATGGAAACCCCCGTTACTCAGTACATGAAAGTTGAAGAACAGGTATGGGACTCTATGTTGAAGAATTCCCAGATCCAGACTTTCCTTTCTCGGCGAGTTATGATCGTTTAAAGTAGGCGTTACCAAATCGTCGCCTTGAGGCGACGTTGGCGTTTACAGTGTATAATTTTACCGTCGCCTATAGGCGACGTTGGCGGTTAATCTGTTAAAATAATCATAAAATATAACATATCATATTCCACTGAACTGCTTTAGTTAAAAAGCGAGGGCCCTGAGACAAAAGTCCCCCTTGTCCACCCCTCTCAGTGTGCCTGATATTATATCTATACATACCATGTCTTCTTTTTCGGAAGGATCTGTCATCATTGTCTGTTATGATCCGCCTCATCTGAAAGAAGAGAAGAGATGACTATATAGTGACAATTAATGCAGGAGATTTGAAATATATATATACATGTAGATATCCCTTGTCTATACGTTTGATATCTATATAATTATTCTTGGCACACACATGTTTATATTTAGTTAAGGAAATTGATTCATTCCGAGGGGGAGGTGGGTTGGTCAAGTAATGGGCATGGCCAAACATGTGCTTGAGCTATATCAAGACCAATAAGACGAAATCCTCTTAATTGAAATTGGAAACTGTAATTACTAGTTGTTATAGCAAAAATACATTTATAATCTTTAAACAAGCACTGTTGAAAAGTAAGATGAAGAAGAATTGAAAACAAGTAACTATATATATGCTGTAGTCTGGCATAGCCACACCCTTTGCTTGGAGGAGGAAGGGTCTGAGATATACATATTCCAACTAGTGGTGCTGTCGCAGTCGGAAAGAATCCATCCATTGCATAATGATATTCATAATTATGATAATTATATTCACAATACAAGAATGTAGTAATTAACTACCACATCTATAATGATGTATGGCAGAACAGATTTAGTATATGTATGTCCCCAGACCCTTCTTCCTCTAAGTGAAGAGTGTGGCTATGCCAGACTAAATATACTGTTGAGTTTCAGACATGATAAAGTCACCACAAAACAATCACAGGAATACAATCTATTATAAGTGGCTTATTGTTTTATGAAGTCATATTGCTATTATATAGTTTTAGTGCTAGGCAATATTATCATGATAATAATTATGTAGTGGTAGTAGATCATTGCTTGTCAAGGAATATACGCATTGGTAATTTCCACATGTGTAGTTGTGCATGTCCATATCACAAATTCGAATATGTCAATATATTGCTAACTACCATAAATAGTAAGAGTGGATTTAAGGGGATGGAGTTGGCACAGTTCCCGCCAAAATTGCACACTCTATTTATACCACAATATATATAGTGTGAAATATTGGCTTTACAAGACAGGCATCAATCCTGGAATTGCTAATATCAAATCCTAAATCTGCCGCTAAATATATCAATATGTACCTAATATTGATATATTGTTCCCCACTATTAGCACGATGTCATTACTAATAAAACAATACCTCTTTGGGTGATTCATCGGGTGGACGAACAAGGGAATCATCAACTTGTGACATATCTATGAGGAACAAAATGTTTTTCATTATTAACAAACTTTGGAGTAGAGTTGTTCTGCACACCAGTAGTATTTTGGTGCTACAACTAAGTATAATTTTCATATTTAGTTCAGTTAACTATAAATACTAATACTAAAATTATAGTGCTGAAACTAGGAATAAACTAATATTCTTTACTAGAACTAAACTAAACTATAATATGATAATTCTCATTGAAATTCAGTAGTATGTAACAGTTTTATGAATTTGGAACAAATTATAACCATAGTAACATGATTACAATATGAATATCTTCTGAAAATATGTAATGAATATCTTTTCTATATATGACCACACAAGAAGTGGAACTACAATCAAATCCACCAAATATTGAGTAGAATCAAGTTCTGTTCTATATACCAAAAGGTAGGAAATCTTTCAAACTACTTCAAGATTAATATGGTTATTCTTTGAACTATAATTATACCACTCATAGTCATAACTGCATAATTATAATGTATAGAACACCAAGGAAAGGGTTTTAGTGTGACAGTAAAACAAGTGCTGTATTTTTTATGTATAGGCCTAGCCCAAAGGACCGTTACGATTATGTTTGATGTGGTATATACTATACAATGTTATACAGCGTTCTCTATTGTACATTGCATATGTGGTCAAGTAATGGCATCGCACTTAAAAATACATGCATACTCAAGACTACAAAAGAATATGAAAGGCTAAGAATTTGAAAATTAGATCTCAGATATGGAAAATAATCTTCATTAATATCACAAAAAAGATGGACATTGTGAACTTCATTAGCCTCTGTTACGTTCTTATAAAACTAATTTTGAGGTTTCTAGAAGATCCGAAATATTTTGACAGACAAAAGACAGAACAGACCCCCACCATTAACCCCATACACATACACTGTGTGGTATAATCAATATTTGCTACTATTATGGAATATGCATCAATACAGTTATTCATGTATACAATTATGTGAACACAAGCAAATGAATATACCTTCAAATAATGAATATTATTACTATGACCACACAAGAAGACAATAAGCACTGATCAACTTAACATCATTTGTATGGATACAATATTTCTGCTACAGCGATATATCTAGATGACTCATATTAATATATGTATTCACATTCTTGTTACTGATGTTATAATAATTGGATATTTCTTCAAGCTTAAGAAAATTATACACTATGCACAATGAGTATAAAACTATAAATGCATTGTTTAATTTTTCTTCTCAATACAATATTATATAGCATAGTACCATTTTTTTCAGGTTCTGATAATTAATATATACAAAAAATTGATTTTGTGGTTGTCATCTTACCTGTACAATGACGGCATTGACATGGATGATCTTTTAATATTCTCTCAGCAGCTGTTCTATCTACACTAGCAATAGCAAGACAAAGACCTCTCCAAGTGGGCTTAGGCTGTTTAACACTATCACGCCTCAACCACACAGCAATCATTTCAAGCATACATCTTCCACAATTCTTCTCATTTACATAAATAGCATCTAGAGAGCTTGTACTGATTCTGAGTGACAACCCAATTTCTTTCCACTTTGATTTGAACTCTTTACATGTTGCATATACGTTGTAGTGAGCATCTATACCTGTTGTAATAGAAGTATGAATGCAAAAGAAGTTTAGTTACAAAATTATCTTACTTAGAATCTGACTGCAAGCCATTGCTCGTACAACAGTGAACGCACACAGAAACGCAGCAGGAGGTAGCCACACCCTTGTCTGATATAACTTACGTACCATACCGTACCATACCGTACCATACCGTACCGTACCGCGGTACCGCTATATGGTCCCATCGTGCATGACTCAGCGCGGTACACCACTGCCCACGTTCTTAACGAGTGAGTGCATATAAACAGAATTAACTCAGGAGTAAAGGGATGATGATATTTTGCTTACCTATGTCATGCGCAACCACAGTACTCTCTTGACAGTTGTATTCTCATCTGAATTATGATGCTTATGCGCTCGAACCGAATAAGACATTGCTTGTCACGTGATCACCACATGAAACTGCGCTAGCTCATGTCCTCAGACACTATGTTACTGACTGAGTAGATAGATAGATGGATATACTGATGGATACATAGATAGCTCTTGGTGAGTTAGGTGATTGTGTCATATTGCCCAATTTATGTCTGTTTATTTCATAGTAGTAGAGAATTCACATTTCAGGGAGTAGGAACTTGACATTACAGGTATTGATTGTGTATAAGGTACCCCATGAGAGTTTTGTGTTCACCTCAACAATGACTTTGGATGTGATGACTTTAATATAAACATAGTTTAATATCATAAGATTATCATGTTGAAATTTGACATGCAGAAAAGGATAAATATATATATATATATATATATATATATATATATATATATATATATATATATATATATATATATATATATGTCAATATTTTTCCAAGGTCGAAGTAAAATGTAAATGACCTTTAGTATCATAATTATATAAGTTTATATAATATTAATTACATGATAATTTAGTTAATACATGATTATCATGTTGAAATTTGACGTGCAGAAAAGAAAGGGAAGGATATATAATGAATATTTTTAGAGGTCAATGTAAAATGTAAATGACCTTTAGTATCATATATAAATTTATATAATATTAATTATTTTTATATTGTGGTACTATAGTTTACATTCTACAGGTCAGGGTACTGAAGGTATTACAATATGGAATTTTAATGGATCATTAACATGTTCGGTACAATTAAGGTATAGTGTAATGTAATACACATTAAGACTATAATTATTGTTACTATATATAATATTATACTATATTGTTACTATGTATATAGCAGGGTTTCATTTATGGGTGGGGGAGGACGGCATTTGCCCCTCCCTCCCTTGAAAGTCAGTTGCCCCCCCTTGAACTTTCATTCATTAACTTCATTTTATAATTCTATTTATTATAATGTACACAGAATATATAATGCTTAATTATTCCTGTGAGTGTTCATAGTAATACAGTAATTCTTCTCTTTTTTCTGTTCATATCGAGGTCATTTTCAGATAGTTCTTGGGGGATTCCATTGCAATTTTCATGAAGTTAATTTCTCCTATGCGATTTCGTAGCCGACTCTTGATTAATTCAATCCTGATCCCTCCCCCCCTTATTCTGACATACACCACTTATGTCCCCCTTACAAAAAATTCTAAATAGACTTTATTGTAGTGTTGCACCTCTATAAGATTTGACCGATATTCCGATAACCGATATTTGAATGCCGATAAAGGCCGATACCGATACGATAATCAATAATGATTGTATTTATTATTCATATAATTATTAGTACAAAATAACTCATGAACACAAGTCAATAAACTCATGAACACAAGTCAATAAACTCAAATTACCCAACGAAGATAAGAGTAAGTGGTAAGTAAGTAATAAGTGATAAGTAAGGTAGTAAGTGTTAAATAAAGTAAGAATTGATAAATAAAGTAATATCATTACAGTTTCATATTGTTTTCAATTAACAAAAGAATTTCAGCATTTTCCAGAGCTAGTCGATTCCATTTTTCATCGTGTATGTTACCTGCTCCGAGCTAGAGATGTAAAACGTAACCTTCGCTATCGGCAGGAAAATAGCAAGGCGAGTTTTTAAAAATTATTGTCAAAAGGGCAATGCCCACACTTTTACTTACCTGTATAACTTCTACATTTTACACAACACAGACTTATAACTTACTTAGTTAGATAGAGGTGCTTCTAACAAAGTCGTAGATACCCAATACATGCTTCTTTAGTTGGAAAAAAGCAGTAAGACAAGTGTTGGAAAGTGCCATTGTTCACGTTAACAGAGTAAAACTATGTGATAAATTGCATGCGCAGTGAGTGCCACGTGTATATCGGAGTGATGGAAACCGATACCGATAAAAGCCGATAATCGATACACCGATGCTTTATCGGTGCAACACTACTTTATTATGACTACCATATTGTTATGAGACTATTATTACTGTATATAGACTATATTATTATCTACAGCACATCAACAGAATGTAGAGTGTTTGCATGGAGTTGCCATGGAAAGCAGTCATTGTATTGTGACAGACAGAGGTGAGAATGGACAATATCATATAATAAATGATGATGTCATAATGATGTCATATTCTCTTGTAGTGTTTACATACTAAATGGTTCTGATTTATCAATTAATTATCAATTGCCACACCCACTAACAAGATTATTACCATTTTCTCCATTGGGAACATACCTTACATTGTGGGAAACTTATACTTGTGAGTGTATTGATAAATTTATAATTATATATTTATAATAATACATAATTACAATGTATATGGATTTGATAGTATTGACACATTTACTTTATCTGTACATGTACATGTACATGTATGTTATTATTTCAATTCCTATATATATAATTGAGTATTCACATTGGTGAGGAATAACTACCACTCAGCATGAATTAACCACCTCTCAGATGATACATAGTGTATCCTCTAAAGAGTGGTACCATGGCACTCCCACACTCTTCAGTCTTGCTCCCCATCCTTTAATTTTAAAGCTTATTCTGCAAAATACTGTTTTATAACATAGATTGAACATTGCTGACCAAACGTCATGTACCGCTGATGCACTCCTCCACTCTTAATATTTATCCTGGTAGAAACACTGTATTACATATATTGGCTACTGAGAATGTAAACATACATGTACATGTACATACATTCATAGCACATACATATCTACATGTATGTACTCTATATACACAAATTCAATTTATAATTATACACACATATATGAGTACTTTATACATACACATGTACATGCACATATACATACATACATAGCACATACATAGCACATACATATCTACATGTACATGTATGTACTCCATATACACAAATTCAATTCATAATTATACACACATATATGAGTACTTTATACATACACAGGTACATGTACATACATTAATAGCACATACATATCTACATGTATGTACTCCATATATACAAATTCAATTGTGCTTATAACATAATTATACACACATACATGAGTACTTTATACATACACATGTACATGTACATACATTCATAGCACATACATATCTACATGTATGTACTCTATATATACAAATTCAATTGTGCTTATAACATAATTATCCATACATACATGAGTACTTTATACATACACATGTACATGTACATACATACATAGCACATACATATCTACATGTATGTACTCCATATACACAAATTCAATTGTGCTTATATCATAATTATACACACATACTTGAGTACTTTATACATACACATGTACATGTACATACATTCATAGCACATACATATCTACATGTATGTACTCCATATACACAAATTCAATTGTGCTTATATCATAACTAGGAATACGTATGCGCAGGACTGCCTCGCTCCCACTAAACTGTAGGCACGGTCAATTGTCCAAAAAGGTGTGGTTTTAGTCACACACATGGTGACACTTATAATGGCAGGAAAGAAGCGAGAATATAGTGACTTGTCATCTTGTGATCCTTGCGATGATGCTCACCTACATGGAATTGTGACCTCTCTGTCACCTATGAAGAAGAGCAAGTGTAGCTAGGCATCGAAGGCGTGCTGTAGGCTTTACCTCACTCGTCTGAGTCGTCTCTATATTACTCTTCATCAGTCTTGCCTCTCTTTCACTCTCGTCTAGATCTTGCCGCTGTTTCTGTTCTCTACATCTTAATTTCTCCACTGTCTTTGCCTCTTCTGTAGCTCCCGCTCTTTGCTTTCTTTTTCGAAGTGTAGCTAGGCGTCGAAGGCGTGCTGTAGGCTCTTCCTCACTCATCTGAGTCCTCTCTATATTACTGCAGTATGCCATCACCAAGTACACGTGGTCAACTGATAACGTGCCTGTGGTCATACGTTTAATTATTGCATTCCTAAGCGTGACAGAACCACATATATATATACAAACTAAGGTCGAGATTTCAGTACACTCCCGGATTAGTTGCCTCGCACTAAGGTGCTCGGCAATTATACACACATACATGAGTACTTTATACATACACATGTACATGTACAAATGTACATACATTAATAGCACATACATATCTACATGTATGTACTCCATATACACAAATTCAATTGTGCTTATATCATAATTATACATACATACATGAGTACTTTATACATACACATGCACATGGTAGTTGTAGCAATGTAGTCACCATAATTTAAATGAAGAAGGGAAAATGCATAAAAGTTTATTAACCACACCCACTAGTGTCATATGCATGGTGTAGCTCAATCAATGATCTTGTTTAATGAAAGCTAATTGATAATCTCACTGTTATAGTTTGCCAATATGCACAGCACAATCCCCCTATTATTCTACCTTCCATAGTCTAGAGATGGACAAAGAGGAAGTAGAATAAGAATTATAGGACTTTCCTTGCCTCAGGTTGTTGTACTTTCCAGTATGTGTGTGTTTAATCCTAAAACATGTGGGTATACATTAAGACGACCTTTGAAGCTTTGTCAGCAAAAGTAAAGGTTCGCACATGTTTTTATCAATGTTGCTCTTATTTTGATTGGCTATAGAAAAATGGGTTATTGCTTTATAATGAGTATTAGTCTTGTTCCTGTTACTGTTTCTATCCAGATGTAGCATTGCTGGACTGAGAAATAAGACAAAGGCAGCCAGCAACACAGCCTGTATTTTTCTTAAACACACATTATATTAACCACATGTTGAGATTGTAGAAGTATTCTTGTGCAAACATTTAAGTGGGTGTGGCAGTGAAGTTTCAAAGGTAGAAATTTAGTTTCGATTGTGCAGCAAACACATACATACATACATATAATATTATACATATAAACACACACACATACATACATACATATATGCATACATACATACATACATACACACATACATACATACGTACACACACACACACACACACACACACACACACACACACACACACACACACACAGTCACACACATATATATATACTGTTGTGCTCAAAAGAATGTGAACAACTGCTTGAACATGATTGTAATGAGTTATAATTATTGCTGTGTGCTTATTTAGTTTATTAAAAGTCATGTGCTGGCAATTACCTCAATTTTTCTCTGCTATGTGAGTTTACTTATCACAAGTTATTATCTTTTGTAACAGTCATGCTCCAAATCACAGCTATTTCTACCAGAAGTATATACATGTATACACAGTAGTTCTTTAAAAAGCACTTCAAGATGGCCACTGCTTTAGATGTCACTGAAAGCTTTGAGAAATGTAAAATCAAAGAGGAGGCTGTAGATGAACATGCCACTACCCAAGACACTACTAAAAGTAAGGAGAAAAATCCCAAGCTAATAGCTATAGTCTGCTGGAACATCATGGGAGATGCAAATGTGAATCTAAGGAAAGAAGTTGTTTCAGACATATTTAAGAAGAAGGCTGAGCTACGTGATGCTGACATCATTTGTCTGCAAGAGGTAACAGTAACATGTGAAGGGGATATGTTCAAAGAGTATATTCCTTGTGACTCCAGCTATCTATATGAGCAGTCAGTAGAACCAACTGGTAACAGACATAATGTGATCTTGTTCAAGAAAGATAAGTTTTCAAAGTTGGAGAATGGTACAGAGTGGAAAATGTTAGAGGATGCTTTTCAAATGATGGATAATAAGTGAGATCTTTATAAAATTATGGCTAAGAATAACCTAAAAAAGGAAACCAAACTGACTTGTTACTTAGCAAAACACAAACACTCTTTCAATAAAGATTGTATTGATAAAGTCTTTGAATGCAGCAAAAAAGATTTCAACGAACTCCTGTCGTACTACATGTATATACCACCCAGAAGCAGTGAACCAAAGTCTACAAAGGAATTATTAGAGCGAAGAGTTGCTATGACTCTACTTAAGAAAAACCCTCTTACTGTAGATTTATATCTGCTTGTAATTTCAATCCACAGCTATGGTGGAACGATAAAAGGAAAAGATAGTCAGGAACGATTCAACTACTTACTGTTCCATTTCCTAGGTGAGTTAACAAAACATCTACTGCTGGTGATTTCAATCAAGATATTACAGAAGTGCAATCTTTGTCATGATTCCTCCCATCTTACATTGTCCCAAAATATGAGCTTGGCGAGCTGAGGAAGAGGGGTGGCTGAAAGATCGATTTCATTATCCTACGATATACTCAACCTCAACAAATCTATGTATTTGTAGTCACAGCAGTTCATTTGGAACTGTCTTTTGATGTCAAGCAAAAATTAAAAGAGAGTGACAAAACTTTGGAATATAACCAACCATGATCCTATAGTTGCTAATGCTAACCTAATAATTTGTCAACAAAACGACAGTAGCGAGAGAGGTTTAGAATCACCTGATATTGTTCCGCCAGAACCACCCCGACAATCTTAAACTGTATTTAGCAGGCATGATAATAGGATTGTGTGATTTACATGTACATTTTGTGTTTAATGTTAATTATTATAATCATTAAATTTTGTTAATTATTTGGGAATGAAAGCGCTTTAGTCATTGTGTGTTCATTTGTGATATGATAATCAAGACACTTCTCTCAATCATAAAATGTACACACATGCTCAGTTTGGAAAGTAAAATGGTACAGCGACAAGTGGCGGCAATCTGCTTGAGCCAAAAAAGAATTCAAAAAGCAATATTTGGTGGGTATATTTAAGTTTTAAAAAAAGAATTGATGAAACTTACCTCTACCACATCAAGAAATCCACAACCAAGAGCATCTTGTATTTTGATATAACCTACATGTATATAAGGTATTAGGGATGATAAAAGAGGTCATATTTTATATAACCAACTGTGACAGCCAACAGTCTGATTTGTACTATATATACTGACCAGTCATGTGATCAGGGGATGATAAGTGCTTAATTTACCATGTGTGATCTGCCTTTTGCATTTATCATTGTTGTAAACACACAACATTGCAAATAAACATATATGCATGCATACATGTACATACATACATGCATATATACATACATAGATACATACATACATACATACATACATGTACATACATACACAGGGATTTTTTTAGAAACAAATTTCAGGAGGGGGCAAATCAATGTTTGAAGAAAATGAGGGGAGGTTGGAGGTTGCAGCTAAAATACATAATACTAATGTACGCACTTTGCAAGCAATTCAATTGAAAAATGGCTAAAGCTCAGGGGGGGGGGGGGGCAAAACAATTTTGAGTGGGGGCGAAATGCCCCCCCTCAAACCCCCTAAAAAAAACCTGCATACATACATACAAACACATACATACATACATACATACATACATACATACATACATACATACATATACACAGGGTGAAGAACCTCTTGTTAATCCTTATGCTGTTGCTGAATTGTGTGTTAAACTTCCAAACGATCTTCATCACTGAGTATTTGAAAGGACAAGGTGTGTTGATCTATCTATCGATCCATCTATCTATCTATCTATCTATCTATCTATCTATCTATCTATCTATCTATCTATCTATCTATCTATATAATATTATATATATCTACCTATCTATCTATCTATTTATCTATCTATTTGTAGTATACAACGTGGTTTAACATATGTTAAGAAGATTATTGAAGACAACACTCCTATAGATGAAGTACTGAGATTTTTTGGAGTAATAATTATAACTATTAATAATGTAACCATGGATACTATAATTAGTGTTGTGTATTCAACATCTGACATTAATTTATTATTAATTATCATTGTTTATTTCTGTTCCTGGGAGAATTGGGACTTTTCTATTATTGTGATTGTTGATATATTAATGAAGATAACTATCTATCCATACATATATCTATCCATCTGTCCATCCATGTATCTATCCATATATATACACCTATCCATCTATTCATATCTATCTATCTATCTATCTATCTATTCATTAGATTGCTACAGTTCAACCATTTGACATGAGACCATATCTAGATCTTCATCATATCTTATTAATGAATGATTCATGGAAAATGCAAAGATTTAGAGCAAATTTCCTAGGTATTAATACATGTACATGTACATGTACATAGTAATAATACATGTACATGTACCTAGATAATAATACATGTACATGTGCATCTCCTAGGTAATAATACATGTACATGTTCCTTGGTTAATACTACATGTACATCTTCCTTGGTAATAATACATGTACATGTTCCTAGGTTAATAATACATATACATGTTCCTAGGTTAATAATACATGTACATGTTCCTAGGTGATAATACATGTACATTGTACTTGTTTCTAGGTAATAATACATGTACATGTAAATGTTCCTAGGTAATAATACACGTACATATACATGTTCTTATATAATGATGTATGTACATATAACTGTACATGTACATATATTTATATTGCATACATATTTACATACATACTTACTTACATGCCTATGTGTATGTAGATACATACATACATACATACATACATAAGCACCTCTTTATTTATAAGGTACTTATGTTTGTATATATTATGTAAACTATATGTCATTTTTGTAATTATGTATGTGTAAAAGTGTATGTTATTATGTGTCTGGATGAGTGGAGAGAGTTGGCTAGCCATTAAAGGACCCTTTAATCCACCATACCTGGTTCTCAAGGCCAGGCATCCAGATGATAATGATAATTACTAAATTGAATGTGTGTCTATTATTTACCCTTGTATGGTTGTTCTGATATGTATTTTTATGTATGTGTGTATGTGTATGTTTTGATATAATTTGTATGTAGGTGTGTATATATATATATATGTGTGTGTGTGTGTGTGTTTGTATGTATATACATATACACGTGTATATAACGGCTCGCCTCATTAATTATGTTTTTATATATTTTTTAATGCTTTTTGGTTTTTTATATGCTTTTTAATATGCGTTTTATATGAATTTTGAATTTATGAATTTGCTACTAAAATTTTCAACGTCTTGCATCTTTTCCTACTGATAGTTAGTGTGCTACGATGTTCTAGGTTTCATACATACATACATACACGTATAAACAAGAATTCAAGACAGAGCAGAGGGTATGATGTTTCTAATTCAACGTGGACAGACTCATGTTGTACATCAGAAAATAGCACACCTCTGTATTAAGTTTATAGTAAACCTGTGTAATAGGTAAGAGAAATGAATGGATGGATGGATGGATGGATGGATGAATTGATGGATGCATTTTTGGATGGATCGATGGATGGATGGATGGATGGATTGATGGATGGATAGATGGATAGATCAATGGATAGATGGATGGATGGATAGATTGGTTGATGGATGGATTGACAACAGAACAGATTTGTATAGTATAATTATTAATAATTAGATGTTCAATTGGTCAGAGTATGTTAGATAATGATACTCATTTAAAACAAATTTGGAATTATGTTCTTCAATGGCTTCAAATGAACTGGATGGGGTCAGTCCACTCATGTATTTATACATCCCTCTGTTAATATATTGGTCCTTCCATCTACCTACATGTATCTGTCCATCCATCTATCCCTCAAATTATCTGTCTATTTATTCATACCTCTATTAATCTCATTAGACTATCCATCCATCCATTCACCAATCCAATCATCCATCCATCCATCCATCCATACATGCATTCATCCATCCATTCATCCATTTATTCATCTGTCCATCCATCCATCCATCCATCCATCAATCCACTCGTCCATCTATCCGTCTATCCATCCATCCATCCATCCATTTATATATTTATCCATTCCTATACATAGAGACAATACAGTACTACCTCATATCCTTATGCTGGTTGGTCACCACCAGCTCAATCAAATGAAGTATCAAATAGGTTTGTGTTATATTAATATTTATTAGTTTGTATATACTTATCTTTTATCATTGTAGTTATTTCTTAGAGCGTTCTAACAGTGCTAAAATGACACTAACAAGAGCATGAGAACTATTTCCAGTAGAGGTAAGACTAACTGACAATGGACTCATAATGACAGATAGTTACTCATAATGACTCAGTGACTCGTAATTATAGATAGAAACTCGTAATGACTCATAATGACAGATAGACTCTTGTAATGACTCATTATGACAGATAGACACTTGTAATGACTCATAACGATAGATGGGCACTCATAATGACAGATAGATACTAGGGCTTGGCAATATACAGATATTTAGTTCAAATCATTATTCATTCCTGTATCGCGATACGATATCAAATATTGAATATCAAAATACTTAGTTAATTAAATAATTTTACGTGCCACACCCATATTTTCGAGCACATGGCCAACTAAAATAGTGTGTTTAGCAGTGTTTGTTGGGCTTTACTAGATAGCGATCAAGTTAGAAAAGAGTGGTAGACATCTATTTGTTAACAGCAGATGCTGTATTTATGACTCTACTATACCTATGTTTTACAGATAGATATAGTAGGCTAAAGTAGTTGTTTGTTGTGTTTCAAGCACTGTTTGATGGCCCACAAAATGTTTGTGGCTGTGGCCTATTGTGGAACACAAGTTTAGTCGATATTTAGCTATGTGACGATAAATGTTTCACTTGATAATCAGTATCAAAATTCCCAATATCACCCACCCCTAATAGATACTAGTAATGACTCATAATTTCATTTCTAATTTATTTTCAGGAGGTAGAAGTCTCAATTTGAAGAGACTTATATATCAGAAGATGGTAATTATGATCATGATACAGAAAAAGTTATTGAAGAAATTGAAGAGTTTCAGTATCTAGAGAACAATGATGATAATCCACCTGAAGATCAATTGGAAGTTAATGAAACCACAGTTACTAATGTTGATTTGGATTAGTTAATTATATAACAGTTAACTAACTATTAATAATATATTAACTATTTAAACTAGAAAATATTAAAATTATATTATTAACATGTTTAATCTAATGAATGTTTGTGTTATCTTTTTTTCAGTTTGTTAGTGTATTGTATTGTGTATTATTATAATATGTGTTTATTTTGATGTCCTTTTTCTGTAGTGTTTCAAATCTTGGTTTAATATTCTGTTGGGAGTGGAAATGCACTTATAATGTATAACACTGTATCAATCCTGCACTGGCACCAGTCCTTGTGTTCTATTACAATATATAGTACTGTATCTATTAATAATACATAAGGTGATTGGGTTCTATTAATAGCATCAGTATTGTAAGATAGTACTTAATTTTATTAATAGTAACTAACAAAACTGCAACTAAATTTTCTGAGTAACAACAGCTCCAGAAAAGAAGACATACAGTTCACTGGTTATCTATCCTTCCTCCCGATAGTAGACACACTTGATCATTCAACACATGTACACAGCAAATTTATTAACACTTTTAAGCAAATAATAATGTTAATATAGCCAAGTTATATATAATTATTATGTAATAAGCCTATAAGTAAATGTTATTATTATAAGTTATTTTTTTAACTTCTTTTTTTCTCTTTCCAATATTTCAACTACTTTATGTTCTTCATATATATGTGCCAGGTCTAGAGGTGAGTCTCCATCCTGTGTTATAATAATTATAATAAATAAATATATAATAATTATGTGTTATGTAAGTAATTACTAACATAATTATTATCATAATCATTATAATAATTATTATTATCATAATATATCTTAAGATAACTATATATAGTTTGTGGATACTAATTATATCATATTTTTATTGAACTCAACAAATCACTAATATTAATACACATATCATGATTACTATGAACATGAGATTATTATAATTAATATCACCAAATTGAATATATCTAATATTTGATTCCACAAACAATAGTTATCTTAAGATACTAATACTATTATAATGAATTATCAAATATCAGTTATACAATGGAACCTATATTACCATTAGGACACACATCAATGATTATTATAATATTTATTATAAGCTTTTACAAGAATTAGAAAAAAGAAATTATTAATCAAATATATGATATCATTTTGAGACATTTGAATGATGTTGTATTATAATCATATCATAATAATCATTTGTAATATAATTTAAGATTATTAAGTGTACATGAACCAATCCTAATATTTACTTACCCAATCCTTTACATGAATATCAGCACCATGTGATAATAACACTCTCACAATATCAACATGACCACTCATAGATGACGAATGTAAAGGTGTTTGTTGCTCCTGTAATATTAACAATCATTAGATACTTGTAATATCTTGTGTTTATGATAACAAATTAACAATTAAAGTTAATTAAGTAGTTATTAATATTATGACATCATAACAGGTTATTAGTTAATAATAATTGTAACAAATATATATTACAGATATACATTAGCTATGTAATTAATTATATAATCAATACATAAATTATAATACATAATATTTATATTTGATTGTCATCATATACATGTGATACCGGAAATATTCATTTCAATACAATATGAAATATATATTGAGTACTGATATTTGACATAATACATGTGTTCATATTAGCTTTAAATTTTATACAAATTCTGTTTAAAATGTGGGAATGTTATGAACATGTATGTATTAAATGGGTGTGACATTAAAATAGTGGTACGTGTTATAGACCTGTATCAGAATCACTATCAATATACTCAATACCAGAGATTTCAGATGTGATATTGAAGTATTGAGTATCTTGATATCATATCACTCATCACTAACATATATATATATCACAAGAGTTAGAATTAGCTCCTACATGTACTATACAATATATTACTGTGTGTGGATATGATAACTCACCTCATCATGTTTCTTATTAGGGTTAGCACCCTTGTTCAACAATATTTTACTTTCAAATACATGTTGATTCTCCACTGCCCTATACAGATCATCATCCTATAGTAATATATGAATATAGATATATAATTATTATCACATAACATAATACATACTAGTTTATCCTGTTCCTCTTTTGTGAGTATTTTTGATGATTGTAATTCTAAATAATTATAAAATACGAATAAAACAGACTCATTAATACCACTTCCACATAACAACCCCACAAAACTATACCTTCTTTGTGTTTTGCTTTTATTCGGGCTATAAATACTTATGTAGGGTTGTAATGTTATGTGGAAATGGTGTATAATTTTGTTACTAAGGTACCATCCCAATCCTGTTCCTGCATGTGCTTTTTGGAATTCATTTTTTAAATGTTTTTTACAACTATTCATTAGATTATGTAGTTAAGGAAGTTATATCAATCATAATAATCAGTCAAGTAATGACATGATATGCGAAAGAATGAACAGTTGAGCTACAGTACACTCTACAGGCAAGCAGGAAGAAAACAATTTGTAGAAACTTCATCTGAGGTAAAATGGCTGTGTATATTAATGATATGCTATAAATTCAAGAACACTATAAAACAATAAGATTTTTCATCTTACCTTTTTCATGAAACCAAGATAAGTGACGAATCTCAACAGCATTCAACAGACACCAGTTTCATAAGAGGTAAGCTTAACAAGCTCTGGATAGAGATGACGAAAGAGGAATTGTTACATCTCTCAATCTTGCACTGGAACATTTCTTGTACCGACGCTAGAGTTATATTTCAACCTAGCTTGTCAGATATTGATGCCATACCTTCTCTAATGATCTGACATCATAAAACAGTTGTGTTTCGGACCATTATAATGTATTCCTGAAGATTTTACCTGATCAACTAAATGCATAATACCTTCAAGAGATTTAGCACAATCTTATTACGATAATTACCATAGCCTAACCGAAAATGAATCTGAGACTCAAGAGCTAAGTGTAAGACTACAAGTGATATAAACAGACCATTAGGAATGAGATCATTTATCCAGATAAAAAGAGGCTCAATATCATTTTTTGAAAGATGATTCTTAATTATGGCAGCATCAAAGCGAACATCTCCATTATGAAACTGTGATTAATTCTGACAACGTATCAAAAAGGAATTGAGTGTCTATCTACTGAAGCCATTTGAGCACAGTTTGGTGCTTGCAATAAACTCATAGTTTAAGCTTTCAATACACATTTCTACAAAGGAATGATACCATGATATATTTGCATTTTATTTTACAATTATCATACAAGTGGTTAATGATGCTATCATCCCATGACATGACATGGTTAAGTAAGTTAATGACCACTCACTAGTGCTGCATGCCAAATATTGTGCTGTGATGTCACAAGCGCTTCGAGGACTGCAAGACCGAGAACACTGGTAATGTCACAGCACAATATTTGGCCTAAAGCACTCGTGAGTGGTCAATAACATGTTTGTGGCATGACAACTGTTGCTAATCTAAATAAACCACTAATAATGTTGCTGTGACAAAATATTATCATGTCTAAACTACTGGGTGGTCCCTTTGAAGGTCTATGAAATCATGTCACAAGTTCATATATCAAAATATCAGTTACATTTTCCAGAAATAACCGATACCAGTTTTGGAAACAATGGCTGATAATGACCGATACTGATTATGGATCTCATTATCAGTGCATCACTGACGGCATTCCGCTTATATAGTATTTGAGCACAGTTTGGTGCTTGCAATAAGCTCATAGTTTAAGCTTTCAATACACATTTCTACAATGGAATGACACCATGATATGTTTGTTGTTGCAAATAAGGTCAGAGGCAAAAGCCAAAGCCAAGTTAAATTCAAATTGTAGTTCATTCAATCAACTGTTGTTAAAATAACAACTATTTTTCACCTGGTTTATCAGATATAGATGGCTTGTATTTCACAGGATCTTCTTGGTTCACCTGTATAACAAGGGAAGTTAGAACATGTAATTATTATTATTTTGAAATGTTACTTAAAGTTAACAGAGATGTATAATTATATAACTTCATTATAATTTTTACTGTAAATCTTTAAAGTGTACTTATGATTCATGATTAAGAATATCTAGTGATGAATGGATTATTATTCTCATATATGATGTATGGAGTGCTCTTAAGTGTCTCTTTTAGCTGAAGTCTCATTTACACAACTTGAACATGGAATGAGACACACTTCCAATATATTAATGTCACTATGTTCCTTATCTAATTAATAATGTGTATGTATACAACATGTTTTAGGCTATTTAAAATGTGAAGTAAAAGTGATCACAGCATTCTGTTGAACAGAAACACACTTACGTAATACACATCTTTAACTCAGTGTAAAAACAAAATAAATATACAGTTCAGTTTAAGCTAACATCCGCCATATTAATACTAAACTACAAAAAGTCTTACTGTGGTTCCAAGATAGTCAGACAGAACAGATAGTAATGTATGACTGAATTTGGAAGTGCATATGAATGTACTGTTAAGGGAAATTGTTAATATTTAAAACTGTAGTTTTCCATGAACAACATTTGTGAGACTATCAAAACAGAGACGATTGTTTCTTCAATGCTCAATTAATCAACAAAATATCTACAGTAACATGATAGTCTACAATTTTTATATAATTAATTATACATCAATTGAGCACTTAACATCTAACCATTTCTCTCTCAAGGATTTCAAATCCTCCAATGGTAACAGAGAGTACTTTCGTTTTTCTCAAATCCCCTTCATTATCTGTCACTAGTCTTTTCAGCTCTTCATGAAGATGAGGTGGAGCATAGCAAAAAACAATAATGGAGTTGCCTTGGTACACTACCTTCACCATCACATGTCTGGCCTTGTCGTGAAAAGCTTTTGCAAGCAAGGATTGTATATCATTCAGTGTCGTCTGATCACCTTCCCATTCTAAAACAAACTTTACTTCCTCTGATTCCTGGAGATTTTTATTTGCCATAAAATCTTGACCATATATATGTTCTGTTTGGATCGTGCTGCAAAACTCATCAATCGAATCATTGAATTCCTTAATGAGACCAAATGCATCTTGGAGGTTAAACTGTTCAGCGACAGTTTCAAGATATGATGTATTGATCAAAGATGTGTGGTCGCAAACAACTGTCAATGCAGCCTCAATTGATTCTGCAGTTTTAACTTCTTCTCTCATTTCTGGGTAAAGGCTCAAAAAGACTTTCATGTCCTCCAAAGACACATTCTTTTTTTTGAGCTCCTGCAATATAGTAATGGTAAGTATACGAAGCTTTCCCCGCTTTCTGTTAAACTCCGGGTGATATTTCTCAGATATCTTGTACCGAACTGCAGGCTATGCATGTGGTAGATAGTAAATACATAATGATTTGTAAAATATCATTTGTTACCACAACTAGTACTATATCACATTGCTTAAACCTGTATATACACAGTTGGATTTTTATATAAAATTATGAGATGCTAGTCATATACCAGGTAGTGCATGAAGTATATGGTAGGCTTCTACATAATTATGATCTTTGTGACAATTAGCAGAAGCTTAATTATGCAAATAATAATAACATTAATATTTATAATCACCTAAGTCAGTCAAAGTTGGAAAAGGTGAGGCTAATTAATTATTTTGTTTCACACCCACTTTAAATAATTAGCTAGCTTTCCTAAATTACCAGCCATTAAATGCTTTACATTTCTGTAGTCTTAAAATGAAGTATATCCAGCAATTATAAAAAGTTTCGTGAAAACAAAACAATACAAATTGAGGTTTGGCACAAACTTCATTCTTGGATAGTTTTCCTGCTTAAATAGCCTCAAAGTAGTGTCTAAAAACTCCTGAAAATACCTTTTAACAAAGGAAAACAGCTGCAATAAGCAGCATTCAAAATCATACAATATTATGGTTTATTTGTACATGTTAGTCAATAAATTACTGCTTTGGTTGGAATTGAAGTGGGGAGACAAATATTTAAAAGGATAGTCCCACCAGGTTTAAGCATAGAGAGAACACTGGTTTGTGCTTTGCCTCCAATTACTATTAATTTTGAAGTCAACTACAAATTTTCCAGTGACTTTATGATTTTTTCTTGTTAGATATTATTATTTTATAGTTACAAAACATTACCGATTTGGTTTCTCCTGTAGACTGAAAAGAAGCTTGTGGAGGTGAAATTTCTGAATGAAATAAAATGTTTATCATTGCTATTATAGTATATTTGTATTCAACCTTCTTCAATACCACAGGCTCTTTATATTTAAGCTAGTCTAAAGTTTAACCTAGCAATCATGGCTAAAAACTTATGGGGGTGTCCTTATGAGAAATGTAATTATAAGCTTGAGAATTACCTTACTTAAAACTACAAGTATAATTATAATGGTTTTTCATAGCCAGATTCAACCTACTACAAAGGAAGTGTCTGGTCAACTGACTGTACTAGCACTCATCAAAAGCATGAAAAACAAGTAAATGAATTCATAACTGTGGCAATCATAGTCATACAACTGCCTTACTGGGAAATTATAATATACTTATTTTGGTTAGAATGTCATTAGTATTTAAATAAATAACTGATGAATGCTAGTACACTGGGATGACCAGACCCTTCCTTCGTAGTAGATTGGGCCTGGCTATGTGAGATTAATATATATATATATATATATATATATATATATATATATATATATATATAATATATATATATATGTAATATATATAGTACACTTACAGGTCTTATATACAAAAATATAGACCCGAGGTTTAGTGTCCAAGGATGTGATATAGCCCGAGCCTGCGAGGGCTATATCACATCCGAGGACACTAAACCAAGGTTTTATATTGTTTTATATAAGAACTGTAAGTGTACTATATACAATATATTGTATGCTGATAGATTAAAGATTCACAGGTCTATATACAAAAATATAAGACCTAACCACATCAAACGGTTGCCATGGTAGCATGCTATATATATATATATATATATATATATATATATATATGTATATTATATAGTATGCTAATAGGTCCTATATACAAAATATAGGACCTCAGTTTTGTGTCCAAGGATGTGATATAGCCCGAGCCTGCGAGGGCTATATCACATCCGAGGACACAAAACAAGGGTCCTATATTCAGTATATAGGACCTATTAGCATACTATATACAATATATTGTATGATGGTGACATCTCCTGCACACAATATATAGGACTCACCACATCAATGAACTATATGATTAGTACTATCTGACTGCATGATGATCTTTTCCCAAATTATATATTGATCACTTATTCTCATGATTTCACAACAGTTTTGGCAATAAAATACTATTATACTTGGCAATAAAGTATTGCATGTTGTTAATGGGTTAATTTCTCCAAATATAGACTGTTGTGGGTCCTATATACCAAATATAGACCTCACCACATCAAAGGGATGATGTCATAATTGTACTATATATATAATTATATATAATTATATATAATTATATATATATAATTTATATCTATATACCGTAATGCAAGAAATTTGTGCGTGGATCTTAATAGTGCGAATTGTGCGAGTGTACATGCAAGCGCACTTATTTACCGCGTACTACTAAAGTTTTGCGCATGCGCAAACACATGTCCCAAATGCCAATTGAGAATTGAGGGTCTTTCTGATTCACTGATTTGAGATGACGCTTCATCGCTACTTTAAACGGACATTACCAACTGCGGAACAGACAGGACTAACTGAACAAGCCACAAGAGAGGCCAACCAGGCAGTAGCTGCTGCTCTACAAGAGTGTAGTACCACCTCACGAAAACGGAGCTACTTGGTTTTTAGCGAGGAACAGAGAGCCACTATTGGACGTTATGCAGCAACTCATGGGAACGCTGCTGTTGTCAAAAAGTTCAGAAAGGAGTTCGACGATAGGTTGGGCGAGAGTACAGTTAGAAAATTTAAAAAAAGCTACTATGAAGAGCTAAAACTAGTTCAATCAAGTACTCCAGAAGGGTGTGACCCGGAGGTAAGGCAAATGTTTACTTTTGTAGGTGACTTCATTATTATGCATATATCTCTGTAACCGCTACAATAGGTTAAGATTATTCCTTGCAAGAAACAAGGACGTCCATTGGCTCTAGGGGATCTAGACAAAGATGTACAAGCCTACTTGAAAGCACTGAAAAGAGCTGGCACCCCTGTTAGTGTCCCACTAGTGCTAGCTGCAGCTACAGGACTAGTGGTTGCTAAGGACCGAACAATACTAAAGCAACATGGGGGCATCTGGAATTAAATCGATCTTGGGGAATCTCACTAATGAAGCGTATGGGATATGTGCAATGAAGGGGATCTACACAAAGCAAGCGAAAGCTTACAGATGAGGAGTTTCTTCAGGTGAAGCAATCATTCATTGCTCAGATACAGGGGATGGTTAAGGCACAACAAATTCCTGACAAATTAGTTATGAATTGGGACCAGTCTGATATCCAGCTAATGCCCTCATCTAACTGGACAATGGAGGAGCAGGGGTCGAGAAGAGTGGCAATTGAAGGTCTCAATGACAAGAGGCAAATAACAGCTACACTCACTGTAACCCTTTCAGGTGAAATGCTACCCCTCCAATTATTATACACAGGAAAGACTGACAGATGTCACCCTTCTTACAATTTTCCTACTTCATTTGACATTTTTCATACCCCTAATCATTGGGCTACAGAGGACACTACAATTTGTCTTGTGGAGAAGGTAATTCTGCCTTAAGTTACACAAGTACGAGAAAAGAACAAAACTCCAGACCAGCATGCACTGGTTATTGTAGATGTATTTAAAGGGCACACAGGAGAGAGGCTTCATTCTCTCCTGGAAGAACACAAAATTGTGGCGGTGTTTGTACCTAGCAACTGCACCGACCTCTTGCAACCTATTGACCTTAGTGTCAATAAGCCTTTTAAGGATCACCTAAGGAGGTGCTTTGCTGAGTGGTATTCACAGCAAGTGTCTATTCAACTTGAAGCTGGAACCCAAGTTGAGAATGTTAAAATCAACACTAGATTGTCAGTTTTAAAAGAAATTGGTGCCAAATGGCTAACTTCTGCCTTTGATTACATCAAATCTCACACTGACATTATTGTTAATGGTTTTGTAAAGGCAGGCATCACTGATCCTCTCCCTAGTCATATTTCTGTCATTGAAAGTGTTGACTCTTTTGCATCTGATATTGAAGATTAATATTTTGTTTTTTTTTGTCATGATGATGTACTGCACAATTAAAAATCGCACAAAATATGCAAATGAGTTATTTAGAACAATTCGCACAATTTTTTCCTCGCACTATTTTCTTGCATTACGGTATACATATATATATAAATTATATATATATATATATATATATATATATATATATATATATGTGTGATTGAATTTGTGAAAATGAGGCTTATGAGATAATCATTAATATTGAGATACGAGTGAAAATAGATAGTTATGGCTTACTCAGGTGATCACTGTTTTACTACATGAAAAGCTTCATTAACATCTTACCTATTAACTCATATACTTTCAGAAACGTTTAGAGACATCTCTGTGCTTCGCTAACCACTCCTAAAAAAGTTTTTAGTCATTAGATTTAAGGATTAATTAATTGATTTAATTACGTTTTTCTCATAATGAAGGATTTGAAACTACAACGGTTTAATCCCCCGTTGTAGCTTTCGCTATTGCATGAGTGGGATGTATCATATATCATTCTGGAGCTAATTGAATACTCTATTCAGATAATACAAAAAAATAAATTTTGAAATTTTAACACATAAGCCTGATTTTCGCAAATTTGGTCACATATATATATATATTATATATATAATTATATATATATATATATATATTATATATATATATATATATATAAATTTCCAATAAAATGAAAGAAGGGATATCAAAACCCAAAAAGCATGCGAACAAGGTTAAATCAAACTCAAAATTAAACAAACCACTTCCATATAACCCTACATAAGTACAGCTCTTTGTATATTGCTTTATAAGTACTTATGTAGGGTTATATGGAAGTGTTTTGTTTAATTTTGAGTGTTGTAGTCATAAAACCCCTAGATATGAATAGATATATGTGTATTAAAACTTATCTCTATATTACCAGAGATCTCAGCTCATCACTTGCAATTGAAATGTATAGGTGGCCACTTTTTTTTCCTTACCATCACTACATACTGTACTCGCTGATATATATATATATATTATATATATATATATATATATATAATTATATATACTAGTATGTGGTATAATTAGTATTACGGGATTGTGCAATTTAGAGGTTTGTGCTGCTTCCACCCCGCTTAAATCCACCTAATGTTTATGGTTGTTATTGATATATCCACAATTCTAATTCAATATTTGTGATAAGGATGTGTGCAATTTCATTGTATGTATACCATGCTATCATGGCAACTATCCAATGTGGTTAACGTATATACAGGAGTGCATGAACGTTGCTGAAGGCGGGAAAGGAGCTATATAAAACGCTGTGTCAACCTGAACTGCACAAAATATATGTCCATATATGGGCAAACACTAAGCAAACAAGGCGGAGGCGCTAAGTGGCTGACGACACAAAAATCTACCGACAAATCGTGCCCAATGCACGTGCAGTACTAGTATAATATAGTATACACTAATGAGTTAGGAAAGAGAAAGGCAGCTGTAGTGAGCCTAAGTTCCATGAAGAGAACCATATCAACATCGCTTGCTTCACTACCTCAAGAGGCAATGAAGAATATAAGAGTATATAAAATAAGTAGAAGAAAAGCTACAGGCCAAAACAACGACAGATAGACTTCACAAGAACTTCCGAGGAAGGTTAGTTGCTCATGAAATGAACAGCGTCCACTTCTCTCACTCTACTTATACAATACTTCACCTCCTTCTTCAACAGCCGTCTAGTACATAGATGTTTAGCAGCTTTTGTCACCATTTGTATCATGTGCAGGACACTGCACTAGGCGTGTATACTTACCAATAGAACTTGAAACACATTATGAATATCATCATCTCAAGTACTTTCATTCAACAAGGGTTGACACAGATTTCATATAGCTGTTTTACGCTGATTGGGATTCTGCACTCCTGGTATATATTAAATTAAAATAGTAATATTATATATACTATGCTGTCATGGGAACCATCTGATGTGGTATCATGTATATACCGCCACTTCAGGCAAAAATCACAGTATATACAATAAGTATTTATAATCATGTTGGTGTTTATACCAGATATAATACCACCTGCATATTCAGAGGTTTATCGGGTTATATCCACATAAACCTCCTCCACAGCAGGTGGTATACATGTATATGGCCTATACACCTCCTAACCATGGTGAATATATTGCATATTTTGAATAATGATGCTAATGTACAAGTAGTATAGTCAGCATATTCACACTAGTAAACAATATGGAGTGAGGCATATAATTATGAGACCACAGGTATATATGGAACCACAAACTAATCTACAGGTGTATATCTCTTGAGTATTGTTATACTATTTTTATTAATACCTTTTAAACTAACTGAAATAATAAACAGAAGATGTTATATTAATGATGATGACAAAAGAATAATAATACATCAATGATATCTAATACATACTTGCAATAGACAGTGAAGTATTATTAATCATGCAGACTTGACGATCACAGGAAAGTTTCTTCATTATGTAGTTCATGACCAGAGATCATAGATTCGATAATTGAGAAACAAGGCTTTGTGTTTTTAGAAGCTACATCGGCTCACCATGCTGCTTATTAAATGCTGTATGGTTTAGAGATCTATAGCTTGTCATAAACTACACGTCTTTGAAGTATGAGTAATTATGAAGTTAAATTGCATGGTATTTTCACAAAGGTGACCTGCCAGTAAGCACTAAACCTGAAATTGCTTCAAAGAAAGTTGACTGTGATCGTCCAGTCTGTATTACTGTACTCTATCATAATTATGAAATATTCAATAACACAATATTTGTACCTTCCTCTTCACTGTAACAATACTTCTCTGCTATTTGATTGGCTGTGGAGTTGCCTACTTCAGCACGAAGAGATTGACATAAGCTTCTCCAGTTTGGCACACACTTTTCATTCTCTCTTTGTAACCATTTTGCAAGCATTTGATACATACACTGCTCACAGCTGTTAGGATTGTCTCTGTTGATGATGGCAATAGTAGTTAAAGCTACTCCAAGATTTAATCCTATCATATCCCATTTGGCACTGAACTGCTTACATTCTTGAAAAACATCATTGAGGTCACCTATACCTATAAAATACATACGAAGTGAGTTTACAGTACAGTGTTATAGACTATTCCTTACCCAGAAGCCTTGGAGTGGCCATAATGAAAACAAGGGTGGGGCTGAATAAAGGTGTGGCTGAAATCATGTAGCTCGTCCCCATGCTGCCACACCCTCAGAGACTGGGCGCACCCAACGTATTCTCCTCTATTGGCGGTGTTGAAATTTGAATGCTCTTGGATAGTTATAAATAAATATTATGGTGAGTTTTTTTAATAGCGTTCTGTATATTGTTAATTATTTTCACATAATAGTAGATTTCTTTTCTACAGTTTAATTATAGTACTAAAGTGGTGATGATGGATGCTCTTGGATTGATCATATGATGTGTTTATTGATAGTGTTCAGACTGCTCTCTGATATTGTCACAATACTAAATGTATTCCACAATTAGTATAATTATGTGTATTGATTTGGGAGTAATGATTTTGGTTCAGGCAGAACTAAACTGAAATACACACTAAAGGTATCTGATTGTGTTGTATATATGTATAATATGTATAGGATAGTATCGTTTCATGTAGTCATGTTTATAATGAGTATAGTGGAACCCCTCTTATTGGGTAGTGTAGGTGCCTGTATGTTTGAAACTGCATGTAACTTCAAAAGCAGCCAAGCGTATTCTATTAACATTATTACATTCTATTAATAGTAATTCTTATTAATAGCAACAGTATTGTATTCTATTAATAGTAACAGTATTGTATTCTATTAATAGCAACAGTATTGTATTCTATTAATAGTAACAGTATTGTGTTCTATAAATAGTTACAGTGTTCTATTCTACTATTAGTGCTACTCACTCACAATAAGATATGTCAGTGGGTTTTTAGATTAGTGTGGTTTCTGGACATTTCAACTACTACTGCTTCTGGAGTAGGAGAGTTTAGGCACTGACCACTTGTGAACGTTAAGATTTCCTAAACACAAGTATTTAATATTCAAATATTCATCTAATCCATATTTAGATCCTTCTCTTCCTAGTCCACTCTGTTTAATACCTCCAAATGGAGCTACTTCAGTAGACAGTATACTCTCATTTGATCCAATCATACCACACTCTAGAGACTCTGTAACACGACATATTTGACTAACATCTTGAGAATAGAAATAACCTATTAGAGGAGAAGAATGAAGACATGAGGAACTAATGTATGATACATTTAGGTATAGGTATATTTTACATGGCTTCTTCAAACTATAGTAGTAATATTAGGTTTATTAAAAGGGTTTTAACTTTAGTTAATAATTATTATATATATATATATAACTATAAAGTGACCATTATATTATATATATGTAATTATATTTCTACAGGCATTTGGTAAGTCTTCTAGTATTAGATGCTACTCATCTTCCAACTGGTCTATTCTTAGGGCTCGGAGTAGTTTCAGGAATTGCAATTTTGAATAAAGAATGTACATTCATAATTCATTTATTTATTAATTAAGTGTTGTTGCTATGAAGATTGAAGTATTCATAATTATTTATGATTCTGTAGAATGCTTGTTTCTCAGTATCTGCGGAATATCTCACTGCCAGAATTAGATCAGTCTCACTGCCAGAATCAGGTCAGTAGACGTGTGTGTGTGTGAATCTCTGTGTATGTATACATGTATGTGTATGTATACATGTATATATGTGTATGTAATACATACATGTATATGTACACATACATACATGTATACATACTATGTATACATGTATGTATGTGTACATATACATGTATGTATGTGTACATATACATGTATGTATGTGTATGTATGCATGTACATGTATGTATGTGTATGTATACATGTATGTGTATGTATACATGTATGTATGTGTCATCTGAAAGCTTCCCATTACAGCATATCTGGGTGCTCATATTATCGTGAAATGATTGAATAATCGCGATTACATTTTCTGGTATGCCCAGCTTCCTGAGTGCTTTCCACAGGCCCTCCCTCGGTACTGAATCATATGCTTTTTTCAGGTCCACAAATGTGAAGAATACCTTAGATTTGTGTTCATATGCTTTCTCAACCAGCTGTCTAACCATAAAGACCATATCAGAGCAGCCTCTTCCTTCACGAAAGCCACACTGTGATTCAGGTAGTTCCATCTCCGCCACTCTCTGTAGCCTCATCTGTATTATCTTTGCTAGGACCTTTCCCACGACATCCAGCAAGGCAATACCCCTCCAATTATCACAGGATGTAAGGTCACCTTTCTTGGGTATCGGCACAATTATAGCATCCCGCCAGTCAGTGGGTACTTTTTGGTCTCTCCAAGCAGCTGTTATCAATTCTACTAAACGGAGACGGAATTCTTCTGAGCCACATCCAGCCGTCACCATTTCAGCTAATATCTCAGAGCTCCCACCAGCCTTTCCTGCTTTCAGCTTCTTGACAGCCTTGGCTACTTCTTCCATAGATGGTTCTTCAGCTAGCTCTATCTGGATAGGTCTTTGCCTCACTTTGTCCAGCTCCTCCTCACTATACTTGCTTCTCACATTCAACACATTAGAGAAGTGTCTTCTCCATCTCTCCTCTTGGGACTCAGTACTAGTGCACGGGTCCCCTTCTTCATCTCGTATGGTTATGCACCTAGTTGGAATCAAACCTCTTCTACCCCGTTGCATGTCTCTAATGCACTTCCATGCCCTCTTTCCACTGAACCTATCATTCTGAGCTGCTTCTGCTTTTGATCTAAACCAGGCATTTTTTGCCTCCCTCACTATTCGCCTAGCCCGAGCGCGTGCCTTGGCAAATTTTTTGTGGTCTCTGACTTGTCCAGTGGTTAGCCATCTTTGGTAGCATTCACTTCTCTCTTTCAAAGCTAGTTCTATAGTATCTGCACTTTCGCTAAACCAATCAGGTTGTTTCTTGTCTTCATAACCTAACACATTATCAGCCGTTTCTTTCAAGGCATCTCGTAAGGCGCTCCATTTCTTCTCAACTATACTATCCCGCTCTTCAGGCCACAACTCTACAATCCTATGACTCAACTGATGTTGGAACTCCTTTTTCACTTCATCAGAGTCTCTGTCTCTCAGCTTTCCTTCACGTAACAGACCAACATTATACTTCCTTCCCTTTTGAAGCTGTTTACGAAGTTGATTGGTTTGATGTGCTCTCAGCTTGATTCGAAGCATCTGGTGGTCTGTATGGCATTCTGCTCCTCTCATTACAGCAGCATCCACACACAATCTCCTATCTCTCTGACGTACTGCTGCATAATCAATGCAGTGCCATTTCTTGGATTTCGGGTGTTGCCAGGTATGTTTGTTGATATCTCTCTTCATAAACCATGTGTTGCATACTGTAGCCTCGTTCACGGACAAAAACAACAAGAATTCCTTACCAGCATCATTCATTTCACCAAAGCCATGTGGACCACGAACATTGGCCCACTGGTCATCCAATGACTGTCTAGCTCCCACACGTGCGTTGAAGTCACCAAGCAGGATGTACGGCTCCTCCCTAGGGATCTTATCTAAAACCAGCTGTAGATCATTATAAAACTTGTTCTTATCCTCCCTACTAGCAGCGTATGTTGGTGCATAGCAAGATATTATATGCAGGTGGGTACGCCTCTTACCGCAGTTCCATTTGATTGTAGCAGTTACAATCCTTGAACTCCATCCTTTCCACTGTTCACCCTCAGCTTTCCACAAACTAACAGCCGAGCCAAGGAGTACTATTGCTTCACCTTCTCCCCTTTGCCTCGATTCACCTTCCCGAGGAGTTGGGCGACCAGCTGCTAGGACCACACCATCCTTTATCCTGTATACATTATTACCAAACCATTTGGTTTCCTGGAGAGCAGCTATCTTCACCCCATACCTATCCAATTCTCTTATTACCAGGTTTATCTTCTTATCTTCAGCTAACTTTACCTCAGACGCTTGACGAGCAGTTTCTACTGGACCTTCAGACTCTAACAAAGACCTCACATTCCATGTAGCAACATACATACTTCTACAACGTCATGACAACTTTCTACGAAGTCGTGTTCTATGTGCAATTGAATTCGGCTGGGAGGCTTGCAAGACCTCCGCAGCTGTACAAGCAGGACGCAAAATGAGTGGCACCATCGTCCGATGCCCAGTGCTCATTTTCACACTATTCCTAGCCTGTAATGCCATTGCCCCGTTAGCCAGGAGTATGAAATATTCCTGTTACACCCGGTCACCACTTTGAGGAGGGGTTGGACTTATGTAATGGGAAGCTTTCAGATGACATCAGAGTAGACAATGGTCTTCGACAGGGTTGCTCAATGGCTCCAACCCTGTTCAACCTATATGCATGTCTAGTGGCGGAGAGATGGAAGGAGAAAGTAAAAGATGTAAAAGGAGTTGGAATCTTGCTGAACTACAAACTAGATGAAAAGCTATTTAGGCGATACACCAGGAATGCTAAACAGACAAGCCTGACTGAGGGCCAGTTTGCTGATGACGCTGCACTCCTAGCCACCACTCATAGAGGAGCTGAGATAGCAATGGCTCAGTTTGCAAGTACAGCAAGTGATTTTGGGTTGAATGTAAGTTTTGTCAAGACAAAAGTGATGGCCACTGGACGGGAGATAGTTGTCGAAGACCAACCTTCATTAAGCGTAGGCTCAGAGACGATAGAGAGTGTGAAGGAGTTCCCTACCTTGGATCAGTTGTAGCCTCATCAGGTAGAGTGGATGCAGACATAGACAGAAGAATTGCACAGGCATCTAGAGCCTTTGGAGCTCTGAAAAGAGCGGTGTTTCAAGACCATAACCTCACAACCCACACCAAACGCATAGTGTACAATGCCTGTGTACTATCAGTGCTACTGTATGGATCAGAGAGCTGGATCCCTCTCCGTAAACACCTGAAGAAGCTGGATGCCTTCAACAACCGCTGCATCAGAATCACACTTGGAATATCAAGGAAGCAGCAGTGGGTCCAGCGCTTAACATCACAAGAGATCCGGGAGCGTTGGGGAGATATCGAGACCATGGCTGTGAAGGTGACGAAACGTAGGCTAGAGTGGCTGGGCCATGTAGCCAGAATGCCAGACCATCGCATCCCCAAACAGACACTGTACGTGTTCCTAGGTAAATAATACATGTACATGTTCTTATGTAATAATAAATGTACATGTACATGTTCCTAGGTAATAATACATGTACATATACATGTACCTACATGTAGGTAATAATACATGTACATGTTCCTTGGTAATCATACATGTACATATACATGTACCTAGGTAATAATACATGTACATGTTCATGTTCCTAGGAAATAATATATGTACATGTACATGTTCTAGGTAATAATACATGCACATGTATATGTACAAGTTCCTAGGTAATAATACTGTACATATACATGTACCTAGGTAATAATACATGTACATGTTCATGTTCCTAGGAAATAATATATGTACATGTACATGTTCTAGGTAATAATAATACATGTACATGTACCCAGGTTATAATACATGTACATGTACATGTTCCTTGGTAATCATACATGTACGTGTACATGTTCCTAGGTAATCATACATGTACGTGTACATGTTCCTAGGTTAATAATACATGTACATGTTCTTAGGTTAATAATACATGTACATGTTCATAGGTTAATAATACATGTACATGTACCTAGGTTAATAATACATGTACATGTACATGTACATGTTGCCAGGTTAATATTACATGTACATACATGCATGTATATACCTACATGTATATACACATGCATACATACATACATGCATACATACATACATACATACATACATACATACATACATACATACATACATACATACATACATACATACATACATACATACATACATACATACATACATACATACATATACACAGAAATTCAAGACAGAGCAGAGGGTATGATGGTTCTAATTCAACATGGACAGACTCATGTTGTACATCAGAAAAGAGCATACCTCTGTATTAAGTTTATAGTAAACCTGTGTAATAGGTAAGAGAAATGGATGAATGGATGAATGGAATGACAACAGAACAGATTTGTATAGTATAATTATTAATATTATATTAGATGTTCAATTGGTCAGAGTATGTTAGATAGTGATACTCATTTAAAAACAACTTTGGAATTATGCTCTTCAATGGCTTCAAAATGAACTGGATAGGGTCAGCCATTTATTTATTTATACATCCCTCTGTTAATGTATTTGTCCTTCTATCTATCTACCTACATCTATGTTTGTATATCCATCCATCCGTCAAATTATTTATCCATACCTCCATTAATCTTATTAGACTATCCATCCATCCATCCATCTATCCATTCACCAGTCCATTCATCCTTCCAACAACCCATCCATCCATCCATCCATCCATACATCCTCTATCCATCCATCCATCCATTCATCCATCCATTCGTTCATCTGTCCATCCATTCATCCACTCATTCATCTATTTATCCATTCCTATATTCTATACACAGAGACAATACAGTACTACCTCATATTCTTATGCTGGTTGGTCACCACCAGCTCAATCAAATGAAGTATCAAATAGGTTTGTCTTATATTAATATTTATTAGTTTGTATATACTTATCTTTTATCATTGTAGTTATTTCTTAGAGCGTTCTAACAGTGCTAAAATGACACTAACAAGAGCACGAGAACTATTTCCAGTAGAGGTAAGACTAACTGACAATGAGTCATAATAACAGATAGACACTCGTAAAGACTCATAATGACAGATAGACACCTCATAATGACTCAACAACAGATAGACACTCAAATGACTCGTAATGACTCAACAACAGATAGACACTCCTCAAATGACTCATAATGACAGTTAGACACTCGTAATGACTCATAATGACAGATAGACACTCGTAATGACTCATAATGACAGATAGACACTTGTAATGACTCATAATGACAGATAGACACTCGTAATGACTCATATTGACAGATAGACACTTGTTAGGACTCATAATGACAGATAGATACTCGTAAGGAAGATTTTTTTTTTACAAGTGTTTTGACCAAATGTAGCGAAACGAGGAAGCTAGAATAGCACAAATTGCTAATATTAACTAGCTCCCAGAGACCGACGGCTTTACATCCCCTCCAAAGGATAAACACCTCCTCATTTTTGAGGGTAGAGCTGAGTACACTACACTCTTAGGCGAAAAAAGCCTGTACTTAGCGGGGCTTGAACCTGCCACCTTTCAATTGCAGGCCAGAAATGAAATTATGAGTCATTAACTAGTATGTATCTGTCATTATGAGTGTCTATTAAGTGAATACGAGTGTTTATCTATCGTTTTGAGTGATTACGAGTGTCTATCTGTCATTATGAGGGGGTACTAGTGGCCAGCTGGTTTAAGTACTCATTATTTTTCAGGAGGTAGAAATTAACACTCAATTGGAAGAGACTTATATATCAGAAGATGGTAATTATGATCATGATACAGAAAAAGTTATTGAAGAGTTTCATGATCTAGAGAACAATGATGATAATCCACCTGAAGATCCATTGGAAGTTAATGAAACCACAGTTACTAATGTTGATTTGGATTAGTTAATTATATAACAATTAACTAACTATTAATAATATATTAACTAGTGTGTTTAGAAAATATTAAAATTATATTATTAACATGTTTAATGTAATGAATGTTTGTGTTATCTTTTTTTCAGTTTGTTAGTGTATTGTATTGTGTATTATTATAATATGTGTTTATTTTGATGTCCTTTTTCTGTAGTGTTTCAAATCTTGATTTAAGAGTTAATATTAATAATAATGAATTGTAATAGTTGAATGCAGTTGGGATGGGAACTTCAGAGGTAGTAATATATAACACTGTGTCTCCTGCACTGCAGCTGTCACCAGTCCTTGTGTTCTTTTATATATAATAGTACTCTATCTATTAATAATACATAACAAGATTGTGTTCTATTAATAGCATCAGTATTGTATTATAGTACTTTATTCTCAGTATTGTATGATAGTACTTTATTCTATTAATAGTAATAGTAGTGTGTTCTATTAATAGCATCAGTATTGTATGATAGTACTCTATCTATTAATAATACATAACAAGATTGTGTTCTATTAATAGCATCAGTATTGTATTATAGTACTTTATTCTCAGTATTGTATGATAGTACTTTATTCTATTAATAGTAATAGTAGTGTGTTCTATTAATAGCATCAGTATTGTATGATCATGATAGTACTCTATCTATTAATATTACATAACAAGATTGTGTTCTATTAATAGCATCAGTATTGTATTATAGTACTTTATTCTCAGTATTGTATGATAGTACTTTATTCTATTAATAGTAATAGTAGTGTGTTCTATTAATAGCATCAGTATTGTATGATAGTACTATATTCCATTAATAGTAATAGTACTAGTAGTGTGTTCTATTATTAATAGTAACTAACAAAAGTCCCAATCAATTTTGAGTAACAACAGGTGAAGAGATGAAGAGATACAGTTCACTGATGATCTATTCTTCCTTTTGGTATTAAACACATGTCAAAATTATTAATATTTTAAGAAAAAATTATATTTTAAAATAGACACTATAATTATAATTATGATGTAATAAGCCTATGAAGTAAATATTATTATTATAAGTTATTTTCTTAACTTCTTTTCTTCTCTTTCCAATATTTCAATTACTTTCGTTTACAATCTTTAGACATGAACAATAATGATGCATTACGTGCACTGTCTAGAGGTGAGTGTCCCATCTGAGTTATAATATAATAAATTAATATAACTATAATAATGATGTGTCATGTAAGTAATTACTAATATATATTAAGATAACTATAGTTTGTGGATACTAATTATATCATATTTTTATTGAACTCAACAAATCACTATTATTAATACACATATCATGATTACTATGAACATGAGATTATTATAATTAATATCACCAAATTGAATATATCTAATATTTGATTCCACAAACAATAGTTATCTTAAGATACTAATACTATTATAATGAATTATCAAATATCAGTTATACAATGGAACCTATATTACCATTAGGACACACATCAATGATTATTATAATATTTATTATAAGCTTTTACAAGAATTAGAAAAAAGAAATTATTAATCAAATATATGATCTCATTTTGAGACATCTGAATGATGTTGTATTATAATCATATCACAATAGTCATTTGTAAGATAATTTAAGATTGTTAAGTAAACATGAACCAATCATAATATTTACTTACCAAATCCTTTACATGAATATCAGCACCATGTGATAATAACACTTTCACAATATCAACATGACCACTTTTAGACGAGTAATATAAAGGAGTTAGTCCATCCTGTAGTAATAACAATCATTAGATACTTGTAATATCTTGTGTTTATGATAATACATGTAATAATGAATACCGTCGGGACGGGACCCTCGCCTACGTGGCAAGGTAATACAAACTATAATTTCGAAATATAATATGCCAAAAGATTATAATTATCATTGCTCGTTTGTATGGTCATATAATAATGAGAATGTTTACTTCAGATTATAAAACCGTACTGGCATGTTAGTTTTTATAATAATATTATAATAGATATAGATATATATATATATATATATATATAATATATATATAAATATAAATTATATAAACTAACATGTCACTACTTATTACTTAGTATGATTATACTAGTCTCTTCCTTGTCTATACTATAAGTCTTACATTTTAGTCTCTGTATTATCTGAAAGAAGAAAGAAAGATCCACAATTCGTCTTGTGAAATATTCCACAAAGACAGCATAGACAGGTCCTCAAAACTGCTGACGTTCGAGTAACGTGCACAGCACATGACTTGAAATTGAAATAGGCGGAGTTTGAAAGTAATGGAGAATGCTTGGAGCCAGTACTCGATGTTGTAGCAACCACTACCCAAATTTTGTTTGCTTTTATGTAGTGCTTTGCTAGCGATAGTCATGATACAGGAGTAGTTATGTTTTGATGTGTCCAGATGCCTCCACGAGTCTTCTCAAGTCTGGAAACAGTAATCGTGAGTTATAAACATTGTGATAACTTTATAACCGAAAGGTTTAAGAAGAATTCCTACGTTATTTTTTTTCCTTGTATAATTTGAAGTCTACCAGTACCTCTTTTGAAATGTCAATGTTTTTATTTTTCCAGAAAAATTGCTAACACACACACAGACACACAGACACACGGACACACGGACACACAGACACACAGACACACAGACAAAACGATTACCGTACCCTTCCGCCTACGCTACGCGGCGAGGGTAATAATAGTTAATTAAGTAGTTATTAATGTTATGACATCATAACAGGTTATTAGTTAATTAATAATAATTATAACAAATATATATTACAGATATACATTAGCTATGTAATTAATTATATAATCAATACATAAATTATAATACATAATATTTTATTTAATATTTACTTACCAAATCCTTTACATGAATATCAGCACCATGTGATAATAACACTTTCACAATATCAACACGACCACTTTGAGATGAAAAATGTAAAGGTGTTAGTCCATACTGTAGTAATAACAATCATTAGATACTTGTAATATCTGGTGTTTATGATAATAATAATAATAGTTAATTAAGTAGTTATTAATGTTATGACATCATAACAGGTTATTAGTTAATAATAATTATAACAATTATATATTACAGATATACATTAGCTATGTAATTAATTATATAATCAATACATAAATTATAATACATAATATGTATTTAATATTTACTTACCCTATTCTTTACATGAATATCAGCACCATGTGATAATAATACATTCACCACATCAACATGACCACTCTTAGACGAGTAATATAAAGGAGTTAGTCCATCCTGTAGTAATAACAATCATTAGATACTTGTAATATCTTGTGTTTATGATAATACATGTAATAATAATAGTTAATTAAGTAGTTATTAATGTTATGACATCATAACAGGTTATTAGTTAATTAATAATAATTATAACAAATATATATTACAGATATACATTAGCTATGTAATTAATTATATAATCAATACATAAATTATAATACATAATATTTATTTAATATTTACTTACCATATCCTTTACATTAGGATCGGCACCATGTGATAATAACACTTTCACAATATCAACATAACCACTCTCAGCTGACAAATGTAAAGCGGTTAGTCCATCCTGTAGTAATAACAATCATTAGATACTTGTAATATCTTGTGTTTATGATAATAATAATAATAGTTAATTAAGTAGTTATTAATGTTATGACATCATAACAGGTTATTAGTTAATTAATAATAATTATAACAAATATATATTACAGATATACATTAGCTATGTAATTAATTATATAATCAATACATAAATTATAATACATAATATTTATTTAATATTTACTTACCCTATCCTTTACATGAATATCAGCACCATGTGATAATAACACTTTCACAATGTCAACATGACCACTTTGAGATGAAAAAAGTAAAGGTGTTAGTCCATACTGTAGTAATAACAATCATTAGATACTTGTAATATCTTGTGTTTATGATAATAATAATAATAGTTAATTAAGTAGTTATTAATGTTATGACATCATAACAGGTTATTAGTTAATAATAATTATAACAAATATATATTACAGATATACATTAGCTATGTAATTAATTATATAATCAATACATAAATTATAATACATAATATGTATTTAATATTTACTTACCCTATCCTTTACATGAATATTAGCACCATGTGATGATAATACATTCACCACATCAACATGACCACTCTTAGACGAGTAATATAAAGGGGTTCGTCCATCCTGTAGTAATAACAATCATTAGATACTTGTAATATCTTGTGTTTATGATAATAATAATAATAGTTAATTAAGTAGTTATTAATGTTATGACATCATAACAGGTTATTAGTTAATTAATAATAATTATAACAAATATATATTACAGATATACATTAGCTATGTAATTAATTATATAATCAATACATAAATTATAATACATAATATTTATTTAATATTTACTTACCATATCCTTTACATTAGGATCGGCACCATGAGATAATAACACTTTCACAATATCAACATGACCACTCATAGATGAGAAATATAAAGGTGTTAGTCCATCCTGTAGTAATAACAATCATTAGATACTTGCAATATCTTGTGTTTATACGATAATAATAATAATAGTTAATTAAGTAGTTATTAATGTTATGACATCATAACAGGTTATTAGTTATTAATAATTATAACAAATATATATTACAGATATACATTAGCTATGTAAATAATTATATAATCAATACATAAGTTATAATACATAATATTTATTTAATATTTACTTACCATATCCTTTACATTAGGATCGGCACCATGAGATAATAACACTTTCACAATATCAACATGACCACTCATAGATGAGAAATATAAAGGTGTTAGTCCATCCTGTAGTAATAACAATCATTAGATACTTGCAATATCTTGTGTTTATACGATAATAATAATAATAGTTAATTAAGTAGTTATTAATGTTATGACATCATAACAGGTTAATAGTTAATAATAATTATAACAATTATATATTACAGATATACATTAGCTATGTAATTGATTATATAATTAATACATAAATTATAATACATAATATTTATTTAATATTTACTTACCATATCCTTTACATCAGTATGAACACCATGTGATAATAATACATTCATAATATCAACATGACCACTCTTAGATGACAAATGTAAAGGTGTTAGTCCATCCTGTAGTAATAACAATCATTAGATACTTGTAATATCTTGTGTTTATGATAATAATAATAATAGTTAATTAAGTAGTTATTAATGTTATGACATCATAACAGGTTATTAGTTAATAATAATTATAACAAATATATATTACAGATATACATTAGCTATGTAATTAATTATATAATCAATACATAAATTATAATATGTATTTAATATTTACTTACCCAATCCTTTACATGAATATCAGCACCATGTGATAATAACACTTTCACAATATCAACATGACCCCTCTCAGATGAGTAATGTAAAGGTGTTAGTCCATCCTGTAGTAATAACAATCATTAGATACTTGTAATATCTTGTGTTTATGATAATAATAATAATAGTTAATTAAGTAGTTATTAATGTTATGACATCAGAACAGGTTATTAGTTAATAATAATTATAACAATTATATATTACAGATATACATTAGCTATGTAATTAATTATATAATCAATACATAAATTATAATACATAATAATATTTACTTACCCTATTCTTTACATGAATATCAGCACCATGTGATAATAACACTTCCACAATATCAACATGACCACTCTTAGATGACAAATGTAAAGGTGTTTGTTGATACTGTAGTAATAACAATCATTAGATACTTGTAATATCTTGTGTTTATGATAATAATAATAATAGTTAATTAAGTAGATATTAATGTTATGACATCATAACAGGTTATTAGTTAATAATAATTATAACAAATATATATTACAGATATACATTAGCTATGTAATAAATTATAAAATCAATACATAAATTATAATACATAATATTTATTTAATATTTACCTACCTTATACTTTACACGAATATCAGCACCATATGATAATGAATACCGTCGGGACGGGACCCTCGCCTACGTGGCAAGGTAATACAAACTATAATTTCGAAATATAATATGCCAAAAGATTATAATTATCATTGCTCGTTTGTATGGTCATATAATAATGAGAATGTTTACTTCAGATTATAAAACCGTACTGGCATGTTAGTTTTTATAATAATATTATAATAGATATAGATATATATATATATATATATATATAATATATATATAAATATAAATTATATAAACTAACATGTCACTACTTATTACTTAGTATGATTATACTAGTCTCTTCCTTGTCTATACTATAAGTCTTACATTTTAGTCTCTGTATTATCTGAAAGAAGAAAGAAAGATCCACAATTCGTCTTGTGAAATATTCCACAAAGACAGCATAGACAGGTCCTCAAAACTGCTGACGTTCGAGTAACGTGCACAGCACATGACTTGAAATTGAAATAGGCGGAGTTTGAAAGTAATGGAGAATGCTTGGAGCCAGTACTCGATGTTGTAGCAACCACTACCCAAATTTTGTTTGCTTTTATGTAGTGCTTTGCTAGCGATAGTCATGATACAGGAGTAGTTATGTTTTGATGTGTCCAGATGCCTCCACGAGTCTTCTCAAGTCTGGAAACAGTAATCGTGAGTTATAAACATTGTGATAACTTTATAACCGAAAGGTTTAAGAAGAATTCCTACGTTATTTTTTTTCCTTGTATAATTTGAAGTCTACCAGTACCTCTTTTGAAATGTCAATGTTTTTATTTTTCCAGAAAAATTGCTAACACACACACAGACACACAGACACACGGACACACGGACACACAGACACACAGACACACAGACAAAACGATTACCGTACCCTTCCGCCTACGCTACGCGGCGAGGGTAATAACACTTTCACAACATCAACATGACCACTCTCAGATGACAAATGTAAAGGTGTTTGTTGATACTGTAGTAATAACAATCATTAGATACTTGTAATATCTTGTGTTTATGATAATAATAATAATAGTTAATTAAGTAGTTATTAAAGTTATGACATCATAACAGTTTATTAGTTAATAATAATTATAACAAATACATATTACAGATATACATTAGCTATGTAATTAATTATATAATCAATACATAAATTATAATACATAATATTTATTTAATATTTACTTACACCATCCTTTACATGAATATCAGCACCATGTGATAATAATACATTCACCACATCAACATGACCACTCTTAGACGAGTAATATAAAGGGGTTAGTCCATCCTGTAGTAATAACAATCATTAGATACTTGTAATATCTTGTGTTTATGATAATAATAATAATAGTTAATTAAGTATTTATTAATGTTATGACATCATAACAGGTTATTAGTTAATAATAATTATAACAAATATACATTACAGATATACATTAGCTATATAATTAATTATATAAATACATAAATTATAATACATAATATGTATTTAATATTTACTTACCCTATCCTTTACATGAATATCAGCACCATGTGATAATAATACATTCACCACATCAACATGACCACTCTTAGACGAGTAATATAAAGGGGTTAGTCCATCCTGTAGTAATAACAATCATTAGATACTTGTAATATCTTGTGTTTATGATAATAATAATAATAGTTAATTAAGTAGTTATTAATATTATGACATTATAACAGTTAATAATAATTATAACAATTATATATTACAGATATACATTAGCTATGTAATTAATTATATAATTAATACATAAATTTAATATTTACATACCTCATCCTTTACATGAATATCAGCACCATGTGATAATAACACTTTCACAATATCAACATGACCACTCTCAGCTGACAAATGTAAAGCGGTTAGTCCATCCTGTAGTAATAACAATCATTTGATACTTGTAATATCTTGTGTTTATAATTATGATAATAATAATAATAGTTAATTAAGTAGTTATTAATGTTATGACAAACAGATTAATAATTACATGTAACAAAAATATTATACTACAGATATATAATAGCCATGTAATTAATTACAATTAAAATCCTATATTTACACATAATACATGTGATACTACAAATATTCATTTCAATACAATATTAAGTAGTTTGTTAATCAGTATTGATGGTATTGAGTATGATACTGATATTTTATATTACACATAATACATGTGTTCATATTAGCTTCAAATTTAATACAAATTCTGTTTAAAATGTGGGAATGGTATGTACATTTATCTATTAAATGGTGTGACATATTGAAATAGAGGTGTTGTAGACCTGTATCAGTATCACTATCAATACTTGGACATTACTCAATACCAGAAATTTAAGATGTGGTATTGAAGTATTGAGTATCTTGATATCATATCACTCATCACTAACATATATATCACAAGAGTTAGAATTAGCTCCTACATGTACTATACAATATATTACTGTGTGTTGATATGATAACTCACCCCACCATGTTTCTTATTAGGGTTAGCACCCTTGTTCAACAATAGTTTAGTTTCAGATACATGTTGATTCTTCACTGTTTTATACAGATCACCATCCTATAGTAATATATGAATATAGATATATAATTATTATCACACAACATAATACATACTAGTTTATATTGTTCCTCTTCTGTGAGTGTTTTTGATGATTGTAATTCTAAATAATTATAAAAGATGAATATAACAAATGATATAGTATGTTATATGTTATTATACTGGAATCACATGTAAGCTATAAATATCATTATTACTATTGGAAGTGTACTACTGATTTTGTTTCACTACTGGCTTTTAGACTACATAATTATGACATTACTGGAAGATTTGCAAACAATGAGATTTTTAGACAACAGAATATATGGTTCATGTGAAATGGCTCTTCGTTATCAAAACAAACAAATTATTTATCAAAATCATGTAACATTTTTATTTATTACCTTAGTTCTTAACATGTATATATAGATAGATGAATAACAAGTAGTAATAACAATATTCATAGTTTACATGTGATTTAATTGTATACAAACGCCTGTGACCACCTCTGGTGGTATAATAAAAGTGAGTTCATGGGAAGTATGTGGTTCAACCATTTTCAAGTTTTCTACTGTTCTAGTTCTATGACATTTAGGATGCATTAGCTCCATGACTACATGGTTAGCGTGCACGAATACAATAAATCCATTAACGCACGGATACCGGAAAATATCAGTTGTTGTATACGCGTATTGTCACTCGTCCTTCAGACTCATGACAATACTTCGTATCCAACTCATGATATTTACCGGTGTCTATGCGATAATATAAATATATACTAAACTTTGACACTTGCAGAAACAATACAACTAGTATTTAGATACATCAATCATCATGTACATTCTGTGCACATGGAAACAACACAAAATATCATTACAACATCATACCTTCATGAAACCAGGAAAGATGTCTGGTCTTATCAGCTGAGCATTTGACATTGCTTACATCACAGCAGAGCATTTCCTCATGTTCACTAACTAGATGGCAAAGATGGAATGAGGAATCTGTACATCCTTCGATTTTACATCGAAACCCTTCCTGTGTAGAAGCCAGAGAATCAGTCCAGCCAAACGTGTGGACAATTGATTCTATACCTTGATGAATCATACGACGGATATTGAAGCAGTTACGAGATGGACCGAAGTAGCGTATAGTTAATGATTTGACCTGATCTAGTAGATGTAGAACACCACCAAAATGTTGACACCTCAGGACAACTTTGTTACGATAAACATCATTAACCAACTGAAATTGAGATGGAGAAACATGTCCCATGAGATAGACTACAAGTGATGTGAAGAGACCATTAGGAATCAATTCATCATCCCATGTTAGATATAGAGGCTCAATAGCATCACTACTATCTTCAAATGGATCATCGATTATATCCAGGACACATGGAATGAAATATCTTGTGTCGTTTGGGATCTGTAATCTGAGATATACAAATAGATATCTTCTTTCATTTGGGATCTGTGATATGATTAGTAAGCCTTCCATTAGCTTTAGGAAATCATCACAAGAGAAAACATCCTCTTCGAATTCCATGGTGTCTAGTAACTCTCGTTTGAACATTCCTTTTGTTTTAAGGCTCTTAATTGTGGCATTGTCATAACGATCATCTCCATATGAAACAGCAATTATCTGAGACAGCATATCAAATAACACTTGTGGGTCAAGAAACACCACGTGAGATAGAATACCAGGGAAATGGAGATAAATGGACAGATTATGGAAGTACCACAAAGCAGCCAGTACCTCCTTACGTTGCATACCAACTGACTTTCCAATCTCAACACATTCATCAAGGCTTATTATTCTTCGACCTTTTGTTTTGGATTTTAGCTCTACCTGGAAGAAGAACCATCGTGCAGGAACTTCAGCTCTAATGTAAGATCGACCTGTAATACGTCGGATTCTTTCAGCAATCTCTTCTTCATTTCTACCTCTACCCATATTGTTAACTGGAAAGATTATATCTTTACCTTTGGTGTAATCATGTCTGACGTCTTCATAATTCTTAAGCTCACTATGAAGACGCTCATTCTTCTCATCAAGGCTCTCTTTAAGTTCATTACTTTCTTGAAGCCTTTCATATTCATCATAGCAAGTACCAATCACTATAAAGTGTGGCCTTCCGTGCTTTTGTACTCCTTTAAAGATTGGAGGACGAAGCTGAGACTTGCAACGAAAAAAGCTCTTTGTAAGCTGCGTAGTGCTCATCTGTCTTTTCTCACCTTCACCAACTTTTCTCCCATGCACTGAATAGAAGAAATTTGCAGCATCATCAAGCTTTTCATCAAGCCTAAAAAGAACCATATTGAGAGAATGATAACGAAGTAGTGCTGGAGCAATATCTAGGAAAGCAGCCTGACCTCCTAAGTCAACACCATACATCATATGAGTGTTATACAATTCGTCAGATTTCTTTACTTCAGTAATCAATTGAAGAAGTTCTTAATTTAAAGTAGTAGAATCAGTAGATAGAGATTCTGAGGGCTTCTTTTTTGGCATTGCTTGCGATGTTAGTAATGGCTTCTCTTTGGACTCTTGTACTCCAGAAATCGATTGTAGCTGTTCTTCATCTGAAGAGTGGTCAGTAGGCGGAGGCTTATTCTTTGGCATTACATGTGATGTAAGTAATGGCTGCCCTTTGAACTCTTGTACTCCAGAAATCAATTGTAACTGTTTCTTATCTGGAGAATAGTCAGTAGGCACAGACTCATCAGGTTTCTTTTTTGGTGTCCTTTGTGATAGGACTAATAGCTTCTCTTTGGACTCTTGTACTCCAGACATCGATTGTAGCTGTTCTTCATCTGAAGAGTGGTCAGTAGGCTGAGGCTTATTCTTTGGCATTACATGTGATGTAAGTAATGGCTGCTCTCTGGACTCTTGTACTCCAGACATTAATTGTAACTGTTCCTTATCTGGAGAATAGTCAGTAGGGAGAGACTCATTAGGTTTCTTTTTTGGTTTCATTTGTAATGGGACTAATGGCTTCTCTTTGGACTCTTGTACTATGGACATTGGTTGTAGCTGTTCCTTATCTGGAGAATAGTCAGTAGGCACAGACTCATCAGGTTTCTTTTTTGGTGTCATTTGTAATGGGACTAATGGCTTCTCTTTGGACTCTTGTACTCTGGACATCAATTGTAGCTGATCGTTATCTCGAGATTGGTCAGTAGGTAGAGAGTTGAGAGGCATCTTCTTTGGAGTCCTTAGTGATGAGAATAATGACTTCCATTTAGACCCTTTCACTTTAGATATTGATTGTAGCTGTTCTTTATCTTGAGAATGGTCAGTGGGCAGAGAGTCATGAGGTTTCTTTTTTGGCATTGCTAGCGATGTGAGCAATGGCTTCTCTTTGGACTCTTTTACTTCAGAAATTGACTGCAGCTGTTCTTCATCTGAAGAGTGGTCAGTAGGCTGAGGCTTATTCTTTGGCATTACATGTGATGTAAGTAATGGCTGCTCTCTGGACTCTTGTACTCCAGACATTAATTGTAACTGTTCCTTATCTGGAGAATAGTCAGTAGGGAGAGACTCATTAGGTTTCTTTTTTGGTTTCATTTGTAATGGGACTAATGGCTTCTCTTTGGACTCTTGTACTATGGACATTGGTTGTAGCTTATCGTTATCTCGAGATTGGTCAGTAGGTAGAGAGTAGAGAGGCATCTTCTTTGGAGTCCTTAGTGATGAGAATAATGACTTCCATTTAGACCCTTTCACTTTAGATATTGATTGCAGCTGTTCTTTATCTTGAGAATGGTCAGTAGGCAGAGAGTCATGAGGTTTCTTCTTTGGCATTGCTAGCGATGTGAGCAATGGCTTCTCTTTGGACTCTTTTACTTCAGAAATTGACTGCAGCTGTTCTTTATCTTGACAATGGTCAATGGGCAGAGAATCGTGAGGCTTCTTCTTTGGTGTCACTTGTGAGGTGAGTGGTGTCTGTTCTACAGATTCTATTTCTTCTTGTGAGGTATTCTTCACTTGATTTTCATTCAATTCTTGTAATTCTTGAGGTTCAGTTTCATCATTTTGAGTTCGAACACTGTACTTTATGGCCTGAAGGAATTTGATTTTCATGGTCTCGGGATCTGCTGATGTCCAAAAGCAGCTTTCATCAGACATGATAACATCATCACGTTCCTCTTTACTAACCAAACGTACCTCGGGAGCTTTAGCAACAGGAGTGCTGTGATGTTCAGTGACTGGTTCCTTTCTCAATAGCAGATTTAATAAGGACGTCTTGCCAACTCCTGATGCGCCAAAGAGTGCAAAGCTTGTCCACTTCACACTGACGAATCCTTTCTTTTGGGCATTCTCCAGTATTAGTAAAAGTTCTGTATAATAAAGTATAATTATAAAATGATAACTTGTTTGTTGAATAGAATATTAAATTCAATTTTGAGATTACATTTATTGTAAACCCAGAAATGTTAGCTGGACATTAACTATGTTAGCAATTGTGAGATTACATTAAATTAAATAGCTGTTAATTATTATAGCTGTTAGTTCACATATAATGATTTGGTAGTATGACTGTTTATGTGAAACATCATGATAGTTTTGTGGTTAAAGTGTTTGACTCTCATTGTGATGGTCCAGGATCAAATCCTGGCATGACAATGTTGTTCATATGTCTTAATATCAAAAATGTCATTAATGGATGCTTAAAGTGTGAATGTTAGCTAAAACACTAAAATATAAAGATCATTGACTTCTCCAGGTTGACAGTATACAGGGGTGGATCCAGAAGCAGTGAAAAGGTGGTACAAAGAACTGGGTGTGCAGAAATATTTGCTCATTATTTATTCATAATAGGTGTGGCTATCCAATACACATGCACATAATAATATTTTGCATATTAAGCATTTCTTTATATGTAATTAATGAGTTCATAATTATTAAGGTACACAGAGTAGAAGTCGATATAACGGCGAATATTTCAAAGGTGTGCCCTCAGGTAGCTATGAATCTCATTAATGAGTAAAAAAGGGGATACAAAAGCACCCTGAAACCCCCTGGATCTGCCCCTGGTATAAAAGAAAATGAATATAACTTCATTTCCTGTTGAAGTATTAAAACATTTATTATTATATACTTTTTATCTATTTCATATATATATAATTATCATCACCTTGTGGAGTAGGTTCACTCTCTATTGCTCCCTTTATGTGTGGTGCAATCTATGAAACAAAAATGTAATTATAATTATATGTCCACTAACATCAAAATACAAACATACCGTATTCTGTATGTTAGGATATACAAAGTGACTTCTGTAGTCTCTGAGTTCTAATATTCTGCATATTTTTAAATCTGCGAGGGAAGTTAGCTGTTCCCTTGTCAACTCAAACCTGTTGAGGTAATCTTCAGCACAGTAACAGAATACTAAGAGGAGAGAACCTCGAGAAACAGCAAGTAGATGGACTGATAAATCGTTACAGCCTAACACGTAACAGAGGGAATCACGCAGACATGAAATATCGGAGAGCATCATGTCATAGTATGTTTCATCCACTTGTAAAATAAAAATATTATCACTCTCGCGATTGAACAAGATTCCCGGACAGTCCTTCAATCTACGTTCACGACAATATTTGTAGAAGATATAGAAGTACTCCAACCATTTTTTATGTAGCTCCGGATATAAAGCATTCAAAAATACTTTTGAGATAAGAGCTATTGGCTTAAAATTGAACCAAGACACGCGTATACTTTGGAGGTAATTATTTAACTGATGAAAGCTTGCTATCTCTTGTGGTACATGAAGCCCTAGCCGATTTTGTAATAATCTGACTATTTCGTCGATAGGTAGTGGTATCCATCTCTTCCGGTCATACAAAGAGCCATTTACTTCAAGGTGAAGATTTTACATTGTTAAGGAATAACAGTCGTTAAATACCCCTATGATGTTCCTAGTCTGTGCTAGTAACGAAATGTCGATATCTAAATTAGGTTTCAATAGAGAAGACAATGTAGGGGAATCTTGCTGTAGTAGAATGAACTTTGGGTAGTATTCTTTTCTCTTTTGTGAACAAAGATGTCCCTGCATCCAGTCATCAACAGTGCAATTTCCACATCCACACTTTAGAGGTAAGAACAACTGTTTATCTTCTATTTCAGGGTCACCTATACAACAAAAAAAGCATATGAAAATTAAAATGTCAGCTACACGCTTTTTTTGGTCCCAGAAGCAACCTTAGAGAGCCTAAATATTGCCTTGGGGGAGCACATCTCCTACACTATGGAGCGTTTTGCTTTGCATGGTCCTTGTTTCCTCCTAAATAAACAGGATATTTTGAGAATACATATCTCTAGGATAGCTTTGTGGTGTCCAACATAATTTTAGTAATCATGGCAAATATTATCATGCCTGAAATACAACCTATTACAGATATCATTTTCATTATCTACTTTTAAATGTTGTTTTAAAACTTTAGGAATACATTTCAGCTAGAACAGCTATTTAGTTCCAGTTTTTATGTAAGCTACAAGTAGTTGTCATTCTGCTACTACTGCACACATTCCATTAATTAACAGCTTACTGGAATGACTTTAGCTATGCATATACCAACAAGGACAGATCTGTGGTTGTAAATGTGTGCTACAGCACATTGCCTGTTATATATGTATGTTTAGAATTTCAGATTGGGTGGGGGGACTCAAAAGGATAACAGAATCAAAAGACATACTCTTGTGATGGCTTTGAGTACCACAGTTATTACTTTATCCTGGGCACTCAAGTTGGGGTTGGGTTGGGTTGCTTCACTTCACTACTGTCTCCAAAGTTCTTCTCTCTCTTTGTCTAATTTGACTACACTAAATGGGGCTTACTATGAAGGCATGTGGTACTGACATTAATATTATGCTAAATGTTGTTACACAGTACTAAAATTAGAACCATGTTTCAATACCAAGAATTCTTGATTAGTATGTGTGAATAATTAAGTAGGTGAGCATTCGGTGCGCCCCATTTGTATAGGAGTCCCAATTAAAAGTGTACCCTATGCTAAATCTGCTCTCTCATTCATGCTTATAATATAAGTCACATGATGGAGATCACTTCAAAAACTGAGTGACCATAGAGTTTAACTTCCAATCAGTACAAGGAAGGTAACTACTGTCATCTTCAGACTATCTTTTGCAATTATTACAAAAGTCCTTGAAATACTCTTAGGAAGATTCAGAACTATTATTGTAACAAGATATTGGTGTTTTTTTTGTAGTAGTTGGGGGGTTTGGAGTTCAAACCATTAAATTAAAATTCACCAATTAATCCACTAATGCACATGGGCGATCTAAACCTTTTTCCGATAGGCGAGTGCTTGAAAGCTTAGTAGTCCAAAGGGCAACACCCCCACATAGAGTGACAAACGTTCAGGTTAAAATAATCACAAAATTATCCTATGCCTCCTAAATTGCTTAGTAATCAGGGCCCTGGGACAAAAGTCCTCCTTGCCCGTATCCATCCCCCTCAATGGTCTCCCTTGTCCAGCCCTCTCAGCAGGTCTAATATTATATCTATACATACCATGTTTTCTTTTACGGAGGGATCTCTCATCATTGTCTGTTATGCTCTGCCTCATCTGCGTTAAGAGAAGAGAAGACTATTATAGTGACAAGTAATGAAGGAGATTTGAAAAACGCTAAAGTAGTTTTTGTTACTAGACATCTTTATGATTACTTTTTCATAGGTCTGATGTATGTTTATATCTATATAATATTCTTGTGTCACATACATGTTTCATACGTAGTTAAGGAGGTTGCATGAGGGGATTAGTCATTTTATGGTCATGGAATGTAAACAAACACATGTGTGAGCTACAGCAAGACCAATAAGACGAAATCCACTTAATGCAAACTGTAATTACTATTTGCTATAGCAGAAATACATTTGCAAACCCTATACAAGAACTGTTAAAAATGACACAGAATTGAAAAACAAGTAACTATATAGTTACTCAATTCTGTGTCTGCAAAGGGTGTGGCTACCCAGGCTAGTGTTATAATTATAATGATATTCATAACAATGATAATTATATTCACAATACAAGAATGCAGTAATTAACTGCCCCACACATCTAAATGTGCAGCAGAACAGGTTTAGTATATGCATGTCTGCAGACCCTTCCTCCTCCAAGTCAAAGATGTGGCTATGCCAGACTAAATATGCTATTGAGTTTCAGACATGAGGGAATCATTTCAGACATGAGGGAATCATCAGCAAATATGGCTTCTTGTTTCATGAAGTTATTTATAACAATTAATGCTATTAATTTTATTGCTGTGCAATATTACCATGATAATGTTATATAAATATATTCACCTCGAGCTCTGCCGACAATGAATTATACACAGAAGGGTGATAACACAACAGAGATAGCATGTGTCTCTGGTAAGTAGTAGCACTTTGCTTCTCTTCTCTTGTCATTAATATCGGTAATTATGGCCCGCAGGGCCATCCCTATGATTGCTTTCCCACGGGTTCGATGTATGTTTATATATATATATATTTTTTTTTTCTTGTGTCCACTTACGCGAGTATGCGTTGTATACGTAGTTAAGGAAGTGACATCATTCCCGGGGGCTTGGTCAATTAATGGGCGTGGCGCGTAAAAGAACGCACGATCATTGATCAAGCTCTACACAGCAGCAGAAAGAAATCTGTGTAGCTTATGTAGAAACTGGAACTAATAGCTAGCTATTCTGCCTGAAATATATTCCTAAAGTTCTACAAGGTCCTTTGAAAGGTCAGGAGAGTAGATAATCAAAATAATAAGCTGTTGTCTTTCATGCTTGATAAAGTCAGCCATGATTACCGAATGCTGGACACCACAAAGCAGTCATAGAGATATGTTTATCTTTACTTAAATTTGTAAAGCAATCATAGGGATGTGTTTTTTCTCTATATACACTTGTTTCCACATGTAATTGCACACGTCCATATCACAAATATTAAATTAGAAAATGTTGATATATCGATAACCAAAATAAATATTAGGTGGAGAGAGTGGAAGCAGCACACACCCATAAATTTCACACTCTCGTAATAATAATTATACGACATGGTGTATATATAATAGTGTGAAACATTGCGACCCTTAAAAGACGGGTATCAATTCTGGAATTACTAATATCAAATCATAAATCCACCATGAATATATGAATTATTCTTAATAATTATTGAGATATATTGCCCACGACTACTGCTATTAGCACAAGGTCATTACTTATAAATAATTACCTGTTTAGGTGGTTCATCGTGTGGAAAATCACGGAAATCATCAACTTGTGGCATATCTATGAGAAATAAAATGTCTTCTGTTATTAATCGTTAATTATTAGTTTATTTTGGAGCCGATAATGATAGAAAGTGGAAGAGTATAATTCCACTTTCTATCATAATATAATCCTGGTTTATGATGTAATATAAACTTTGCATAGTAATAAACTTTAGAGTAGAGTTGGTACTACAACTACACAAGCAGATCCAAGTTGGATTGTTGGGGACCCTTCCTCTTCCTTTCAATTTAAGGTCGGCAATAGAATAAAATAGAACCGCTTCTCTACAAAAGCTCACTATAATTGGTCAAAGCATGTTAATGTTGTTATAAAAAGGGTTACCAAGTGGGATTTGAACTAGCTCCAAATGAGCTATAGAAAAAAAAAGATAGGAAGTTGAACTAAGGACCCTCAACAAACAAACAATGTTCTTTCGGTCATTCATTCATTCAGTTGACTACACTAAATGGGGCTTACTATGAAGGCATGTGGTACTGACATTAATATTATGCTAAATGTTGTTACACAGTACTAAAATTAGAACAATGTTTCATACCCAACACTAAAACAGAGTCAATTTTGAGGTTTTACCACCTCTCAGTAAACAATTCAACACTGATTTGTATAAATACTTACCACCAGTATAACTACAACACATAGATGAAAATTATACAAGTTTCCATCTTAAAAAGCAGCAGCACAATCACAAGCACATGCATATATAATGAATAATGTAAAACTTGTCAGCATAAAATGGAACAGCACATGAATATGCTCTCAAATATCTTATGAATATTATTACTATGACCACACAAGATTTCAAACTGCAATCAATAGATCCAATAATATTTAAGTGCAAATCTTATTCTATGAACTTTAGATTTCACATTAAGAAATATCATTTGAAAAACATTTCAGTGCATGTATGAGACCTTTTAATTTCCATGACACACAGGCAGAGGGCTTGGTTTTAGCCAATAAAGATCATATCTTCCATGCAGTAATTAAACTATTTCATTACATTCATATGACATGCCATGAGTGATCAGGGTTTAACTGGTACAATAAACACATTATGTGGAAGTGGAGTTTTATAAGGTTAGCATTATAATATTTGAAGTTTACATAGCTATAGTTGTATCACCTCTCAGTAAACAGTTCATTACTGATTTGCATTAATAAGTATAACTATAACACATTAATAAAAATTATGTATACAAGTTTCCATCTCAACAAGATGCAACTCAATCATAAGCACATACATAAGTAATTGTCACCACATGAATATGCTCTCAAATATCTAATGAATATTATTACTATCACCACACAAGAAGTGGAACTGCAAACAAATCCACCCAATAGTTGAGTAGAATGAAAGATTTGTTTCTGACTAATAAATATCATTGTAAAAACTTTCAGTGCATCAATAAGGACCATATAATTTCTACTTATAAGACACATAGGCAGACGGCTTGGTAAAGGTCATATCTTCTTTGCAGTAATTAAAATACTTTCAATATTCATTTCACATGCGATAGGTTGTCAAGGTTTAGCTGGTACAGTTAACACATTGTGTGTGAGTGGGGTTTCATTTGGTCAATAATCTCAATATTATAATCCTTGAAGTTTACACAACTATAGATTCTAATGTGGTTTGCCGGAAGAGTTGTTAAGAAATTCAGTGATGTTAAAATAATCTTTCGCAAGTTGTATGTGAGAAGGGCAGCAATGTGAGCATTTGCAATACAACAGTCAATGAGAAATGTCTTTAAACAACACCTATGAATACTGAGTAGAACATGACTTTAAGCTCAAGGGTTGCCATATCTGCTTGTGTTATAATGTGTGTAGTTAGAGACACCTGGTCTTGAGTCTAACTGTGAGGTCAATTTGGTAATTCTCAAGCTTAAAATTACACTGATCACTCATAACCATAACTACAAAGGTGTCTGAGTACTTAACATAATGTAATCAAGGCCCAACATAGATTAAATCAGATTTGCAGCCATGCATCTTATATTATATGTTTATAATCTATCTGTACATACCTGGAACAGAGTGAGTCCTTTTCTGAAAGAATCTCTGGTATTCATCTGCCATATAATTCTCACCCACAGCTCTTGACCTCAGCGCTTGTAGGAGCTCTCCTCTAGTACAGCTAGGCATGGTACTCAACCATGTATCGAACATGGTTCTTCTACAGTCTTCATCATTATTAGCATATCGTTTTTCTATTCCCTCCAAGACACTATTTTCAAGGCCTAGTTGAATACCCAAGTTATGCCACTTCACAGTTCTAACCCGTTCTTGGAGTTCAGCCAGGCTTGGCCGATCGTCCATGTTCGAAATGCAAAGGAAAGAAGGGTGGGGCTGAACTAGGGTGGGGCTGAAATAGTCACAATTAATTAAGGGTCTGGTTATAACTATTGACTGTTTGTTCTGAGTGCTATAAAATTCACAGTAGAACTCAAGTTCCTGCTAAGTGGGTTTGGAGTCATAGGTGATGAAAAATGCAATATCTAGGTGTCATAACATTGTTCAGGAAGCTTTACAGACGTATCAATACAAGTTTAGTATTGTTCTATCCTTTCTTTTATATCCTACTTGTTAGTACATCTTATTTTCTCTGTATTTATTACATTACATTTCACATCTGGTACATACATGCATACATATATGATGATCACTCCGCAGGTGTTGGCAATATGTGAACACAGTTCAAGTTAGATGGAACTTCACTGGTCATCAGGAGTCACTGATAGTGACAGATTGTTTTAGCAAGGGTGACGGCTGATATTACATAAAGTACTTGACTTGCCACACGTTGGGCAGGTCACTACTAGAACTGTCAGATTGGCACTCTTTACCACATATATAGGACTGCAGACCTGGTCTATATTCTATCTGTTCCCCATGGACCTGGCATAAATGTAAGGCATACAGTACAAGGGTGATTTAGAGTATCATATTGTTGGTCAGGCAGAATGCCTGCACATTGAAAAGCACGTGTATGTCTCAACCACCACTTCTCCAAGATTCTAATAGGGTAGTGTTGAATTCTTCCACACCATCTATTGCAAGACAACACCAATATGCTCTCTCTTATACCATAAACATTCATTTCTATTTAGCTTCTTCATATTCTATCGAACATAATCTTTCCACCTAAGTTTGGGTTTGCACTGCTTCCTTTTCACTTATTTGAGCTCTCCAAATAGTACCTGTTTCAGGATACAAACCTCTATAACATGCACCAAGGAATAACTACAGCCTTCTACACTTGGAGTTTAGTACTCAGTGTCAGGTACCTGTTACTCCATACTCACTAATTTAGGCTGCCAACTGCTTGGGATACATGGGCTATTCTGTTGTTGATCTCCTAATCAAGTGCTAAGGAAGAAGACATTGTACTGCCTAGGTTTAAAAGAGGTAACATTCTCTAACAGAGCCCCATCAACTGTGTTGAGAGTATAGTGGGGCCACATCTTCGTTTTGAGGCTGGGCCATGCCATGACCTTTAAATTTGTTTTCAGAACATTAAAGATGACTACCTAATCTGCTATAGTTGAAGAGATTTGGTTAGCCAGGAGTTATAGTTTGGTCGAGTCAATACTGACTATTGCTGCATGGTCAGCAAAGACGAGTTCCTGAATGAGAGCCTTCATATAATTATGAGACCAGCTCAGATCAAACAGCTTAGTATCAATCTTAAACCTCAAAGCTACTCCAACTGGTAATTCATGTAAGGCTTGTGTAAATGCATTAGCAAAGAAGAAATTAAAAAGGTTAGGAGCAATTACACAACCTTATTGCAGGCAATCACTAATAAGGAAAGGTTAAGACATTTCTCCTCATATTTCAACTACTCCCATGGTGTCTGTATGAAACCTCTTAATGATGTTTACTATTGTAGAGGAGACTCCAAGCTTTTACAAGAATTCCTACAAAGCAGGGCAATTAAGTATCATATGCTTAGACAAATCAACATGCAGAGATGGTGAAGACTGTCAGATTGTGCTCCTTGCTCTTTTCTTCAACTGTGTTAAAGTGAAGATCATGTCCGTGCAAAATCTATTTCTTCTGAAGTCACATCACAGGAAAAGCATGCATGTTCAATCAGTGGTGGCAATCTTGTCATCAGGATTTTGCTAAGGATCTTACCCGCAGTGCACAGCAGAGCTATTCCCATGTAGTTGCTACAGAGTTCTTTGTCTCCCTTTATATGAATTGGAATAAAACCTCCATCTCACTACTCCCCAGGCACATACTCAGCAGTTCAGTTCATCTCATAGATGATTCCCTATTTAGAAGTTGTTAGAAGTATTGCTTCTAACAATCTATGATATTCGTTTCATAGACACGTTACTATCATCCTGCATCTTAACAGATCAAGACCTCCTCACTTTGTGACTGCTATAAGTAAATTGTCTTAAAGCTTCGTAGAAACCCTTTTGATAATTATGGTCCACCAACTCGTGTAAATCCTTTGATTTCTCCACCAACCAGTCATTCTGTATTTGCTGTAGCCATGACCTTATCAAAGGCTTTATCGTATGGTAATGATGCTTGATATTATCATCACTGCATGCTATTTCTAAGGTACTTCATCGTAAGCTCATTACATCTTTTCAGGAAATTCTCAACCTCTTTGTCATTTTACTCAAGCAAGTCCTTCATCCCTTTTTTTTATATCCAGTGTCAAAGACTCCCAGGAATCTACACTGTACAAGGAACAGAGTCTACCACAGGTGGTATATCAGGTTTTAACTATGTAACCTTAGTCTCAAGGGTCTTCCTTACTATGGGATTGTTTAGACCAAGCCCTCACTCAGGGTACCTTCTGCCTTCCTAAGGTGCGCTTAATGAACATTCACTGGTTACTATACAACAAATGATGATCAGACCAGCAATCAGCACTCTCATATACTCTGGAGTCTAGGACTTGATGTTTGTGATGTTGCCTATACCCACAATATGGTCTATCATGTGCCATTTGCTTGACCTAAGATGTTGCCATGTACATGTGTTTGAAGTTGGTGTTGGTAACAGTGAGTTCAGAAGATGCACAGAGCCCTGCAAGCCACTGACCATTATTTATTTTAGAAAGGTCATACTTCCCAATAACTCTAGACCATGCAACATGGACTCTACCTACCCAGGGCAATGAAGTCCCACATCAATGCTCAATGTTGCTATTCTCTCAGTAGTTTCACACTGTATAGGTATCAAAACCACTCTGTTCAAATTCACCTTTTTCAGTATTCTAGTTTCACTAAGGACTGCAAGATCGATTTCCAATCCGTTAAGCTCATGGCAAACAAGAGCTGCACAACCAGGAAGGGTTTCAATTCTGTTTGCTGACTTCTTTCATCCAAGATAATGAACTCAGTTAGCTGAGTACGTTTTATGTGATTGTCCTTATATTCCAGGTTGCTACTCTCAAAGATTGTGACTTATTTACCATTCTTCCAGATGTATACTTCGGTTTTTCAACAGGATTCTGTTAGCACAACTTTTCTCTGACACCGTCATTATAGTACGTGCCACGTTTTTCACCAGGTTAGAAATGATCCTTGTAGTTCCTCTCCTTTCTTTCTTTTACTGAGTTTTTGACACAATTCATATTTAGGTGCAACTAGGGTGTGAACCCAGACGCTCCAACCTCCAAAGAGACCCTTACCTGGAGGTGAAGGGGTGTTATTCACAGCTTAGAAGGGGATGACAGCAAAGTCTAAACATAACCTTCGGGCCACATAAAGGTGTCACAATACATAATTACATACGTACATACATGTTTACGTACATACATACATATAGCTAATTATAATTCTAATGTAATTATATGAATGTATGTAAGTATGTACGTATGTACGTATGATATATTTATTATATACATATAATTATTGTACGCACATACGTACATACCTACATACCTACTTAAAATTATATACATACATACATAGATAATCTGACAGCAATAATACGATGTTAATGTATTACATGATTTATCAATATCAGTTAAACCAGGACAAACTATAGCACTAGTAGGTCCGTCAGGCTGTGGTAAAAGTACTGTAGTCTCTCTTGTTGAAAGATTCTATTAAAAGGTGGAGTCCACGCTTTTACATTAAGACAGGGCACCTTTGCCCCGTCTCAATGTAAAAAACAGAGGCGAATGGTCTACTCACCGACTAGATATGATTCTAATATCACTACTAATGATAATGTTATTGAGCCACTACTAAAGCTAATGCTGATCCAAACATTCAAACACACATGCTGTTTGTAATAACTACATGGATCATATGGCGCTGTGGTTCATAGACACTATCGATTAATGGAATTGTGGTCCATAAGCACTGTGGTTCAATTGAACCATATGCTGGTCCAGAAGCAATATGGTTTAATGATCTGGAGATTACATTAATTATACAATGTATTATATCAGTGGCATATATATAGGAAGCATGGGGCCAATGAACAATAGATTATCTTCCATGCATATGGGGGTATGGCCCCAATGGATGTTTTATTTGGTTATTTATATAATAGAAATCATATATAATAATTATATGGAGATTTACACTGCCCAATATATACACAGTCAGGATAACAATAGCACCTGTGGTTTATTGTTTTATTTTGGACGTGCCTACATGATCAAAATCACCCATGCCTTATCCTTAATATCTATACCATACATACTCCAATTAAGGCCTCTAACTTGTCAAGTATTATATATTTAGTATGATGTGTCTAACAATAGTATTTTATATTTAAAAATATAAAATGCAATAATAATAACAAGTAAACATAAAATATCATAATTATTAGCATTTCTTATTTCTTCTCTTCTTCCCTTTCCAATATTTCTATTACTTTTTGTTTCTGATCTTTAGACATGTACCATGATGGTACTACCTTATGTGTGAGGTCTAGAGGTGAGTGTCCATCCTGTGTTATAATATATATAATAAAATAATATGTAATTATTATATGTTTTGTAAGTAATTACTAACATAATTATTATCATAATCATTATAATAATTATTATCATAATATATCTTAAGATAACTATAGATTGTGGATACTAATTATATCATATTTTTATTGAATTCACCAAATCACTATTATTAATACACATATCATGATTACTATGAACATGAGATTATTATAATTAATATCACCAAATTGAATATATCTAATATTTGATTCCACAAACAATAGTTATCTTAAGATACTAATACTATTATAATGAATTATCAAATATCAGTTATACAATGGAACCTATATTACCATTAAAGACACACATCAATGATTATTATATAAGCTTTTGCAAAAATTAGAAAAAAAAACTATTATATGATCTCATTTTGAGACATCTGAATGATGTTATATTATAATCATATCATAATAATCATTTGTAATATAATTTAATATTATTAAGTAAACATGAACCAATCATAATATTTACTTACCCTATCCTTTACATGAATATCAGCACCATGTGATAATAATGCATTCACAACATCAACATGACCACTCTTAGATGATAAATGTAAAGGTGTCTGTTGACGCTGTAGTAATAACAATCATTAGATACTTGTAATATCTTATGTTTATGATAATAATAACAATAGTTAATTAAGTAGTTATTAATTTTATGACATCATAACAGGTTATTAGTTAATAATAATTATAACAAATATAATATATTACAGAAATACATTAGCTATGTAATTAATTATATAATCAATACATAAATTATAATACATAATATTTATTTTAATATTTACTTACCTCATCCTTTACATGAATATCAGCACCATGTGATAATAACACATTCACAATATCAACATGACCACTCTTAGATGATAAATGTAAAGGTGTCTGTTGACGCTGTAGTAATAACAATCATTAGATACTTGTAATATCTTATGTTTATGATAATAATAATAATAGTTAATTAAGTAGTTATTAATTTTATGACATCATAACAGGTTATTAGTTAATAATAATTATAACAAATATATATTACAGATATACATTAGCTATGTAATTAATTATATAATCAATACATAAAATTTAATTATGGATTATGAATGACTCTATTGGATTGGAAGCAATTTTCATTATATTGACTTATTCCAAAATTATTCATTTAAAAAATAAAAAATAAAAAATAAAAAATTATAATACATAATATTTATTTGAATATTTACTTACCATATCCTTTACATGAATATCGGCACCATATGATAATAATACATTCACAATATCAACATGACCACACTTAGATGACAAATGTAAAGGTGTTCGTTGAAGCTGTAGTAATAACAATTATTACATACTTGTAATATCTTGTGTTATGATAATAATAAAAATAGTTAATTAAGTTGTTATTACCATTATGACATCATAACAGGTAGTTAGTTAATAATAATTGTAACAAATATTATACATTAGCTATGTAATTAATTATATAATCAATACATAAATTATTGTATTTATTTAATATTAATTTTACTTACAATATCCTTTACATCAATATCAGCACCATGTGATAATAAGGCAATCACAATATGAACATGACCACTCTTAGATGACAAATGTAAAGGTGTTAGTCCATCCTGTAGTAATAACAATCATTAGATACTTGTAATATCTTGTGTTTATGATAATAACAATAGTAGTTCAGAAACTATTTCAAAATGAATATGAAACGAACCGTATGGTCCAACTCAGTAGCAAAACCTTTGGAGTATTCCTCCACGAATGTCTTACTCTAAGCCAGCCTGAGCCAGCTGATGGGTCGGTGGGAGAACACGACGAAATAGAACCCAGGTTCATGTGGAACTGGAAGAAAAGCATCGAAGGTGTGGTGAAGTGGGAACATCAGTTAGTGAAAAAGATCGAGCAGTTAAAACGCGTGAATGCTGTCATGCTCCTGGAACACCACAGCTGTCTATTGTAACTATAATGCATGAGTATAAAAGCAATTGCTTTTTTTTGTATATTTTTGTCTATTCTGGCTTTTATTAATAAAGAACAAATTAAAAAGAACTATCATATCAAAGAGAAGACTTCTACCATCTTAGAGCCCAGTGTGGCTCAATGGAATTACTTCATCAGTCCAGGAAGCAGCCCAATGTGGCTCAATAGAATTACTTCATCAGTCCAGGAAGCATCCTGTGTGTTATCACTGAAACAAGGTGCCTGACTAGTCACTAAATTCCCGATCAGTGAACTTAGAATACATTAATTAAGTAGTTATTAATATTATGACATCATAACAGGTTATTAGTTAATAATAATTATAACAAATATATATTACAGATATACATTAGCTATGTAATTACATGTAATTATATAATCCATACATAAATTATAATACATAATATTTATTTAGTATTTACTTACCTTATCCCTTACATGAGTATCAGCTCCATGTGATAATAACACATTCAAAATAGCAACATGTCCATTGAGAGATGACAAATGTAAAGGCGTTAGTCCTCCCTGTAGTAATAACAATCAGTAGATACTTGTAATATCTTGTGTTTATGAGTGTTTATGGCAATGATAATTATATTTAATTAAGTAATTATTAATTTTATGACATCATAAAAGGTTATTATAGTAATAAATGTAATATCAGCTAATAAATAAATTATAATGGTATTCCCTTATCTCATCATATACACATAATACATATGATACCAGAAATATTCATTTCAATATAATATCTAGTAGTTTGTTAATCAGTATTGATGATATTGAGTATGATACTGATATTCGATATTACACAATACATTTGATATTATACATTACACATAATACATGTATTTACGCAGGGGCTTATGAGCGATGCAAAGCGGTGCTCATAAGCTTCTGGTTCACATTAGCTTTAAATTAATACAAATTATGTTTAAAGTGTGGGAATATATTTTGGCGATCGTTCACTTTCTCTACCCCAAACTTGGTTCCTTTTTCAACATGGAGTACTACTTCTACCAACTTGCTTACTGGGATTTGAAAGTTCCCAAGCATTAATTCAAATGCAATGCTCTCCCTGCAACTGGGGAAAACAAAATGACCCCACTGCATGTTGGCACCAGCAACACCCAGGATTTCGGATTTTGCAGCAATGAATATGCCTCAGGTACCCACTAGATTGGATGCGCTGGGTCACTGAAACCCCAAATTGTGTGGGTCGCAAGGGGGCATAGCCATCTTTGAACCCCCAATACCAGGGGACACCCCCTTTAAAATCCTCCCTGTACTCATTATTTAGGCCAAAGGGTGACCGAAAAACATCAACTTTTTAAACCATTTTCATAAAGTGTTTCGTAATGCTAGGAACACTCTTTGAACCGCGTAAGGGTCAAATATCACATATATGTGACATGAGTGCTCTAAGAGTTAAACGTGTGTGAGATATTAAAATAGAGGTGTTATAGACCTGTATCAGTATCACTATCAATACTTGGACATTACTCAATACCAGAAATTTCAGGTGTGGAATTGAAGTATTGAGTATCTTGATATCATATCACTCATCACTAACATATATATCACAAGAGTTAGAATTAGCTCCTACATGTACTATACAACATATTACTGTGTGTGGATATGATAACTCACCCAGCCATGTTTCTTAGGGTTAGCACCCTTGTTCAACAATATTTTTGTTTTGGTAACATTTTGATTCTCCACTACTTCATACAGATCAAAATCCTATAGTAATATATGAATATAGATACATAATTATTATCACATAACATAATACATACTAGTTTATCCTGTTCCTCTTTTGTGAGTATTTTTGATGACCGTGACTCTAAATAATTATAAAAGATGAATATAACAAATGATATAGTATGTTACATGTTATTATACTGGAGCCAAACTAAAATTCTATTTAGCATTAATAATTATAGTAATATATTATAAGTTCTCAAAGGAATGTGTTAATGTTTGTGTCAGTCTATATAAGTGTAAAGTTGTAATGATGAGTCATTCTAGAGTGTGACTATACATACTCTACACTAGTATAATTATAGTATATGTGTGATAACAAGCAATCTGTGGATCTTCCAGTAGATGTTCCACTGATACAAGCATATTTTTTACTCATACTTAATTCTATATATAACTTTGTCAAAAAAATTGATTGAGCTGCAATTCATAAAATTAAAATTAGGAAAGATCGTTCAGGTAGGATAATGAAAATCAGTTACACTTCAAAGAGTTAAACTGTTTATGTATCTCTAACTAGAGAGGAGACATAGCTAGAAAAGATATCAGCTTGTGATATGAGAGATGATGAAGGAGACACTAAAAAAAGATCAGAAACTAATTTATGATACAACATTAATAAAGATAACAGATTATGATTGAGGAGTGGTAACAGATTATAAAACAGATCAACTTGTTTATGATTCAGAGGAGGAGAAGTATACTAGAAAAACTAGTAGAAATATATACTTACAATAATAATATATTATACAACACTTTTTATAGTTCCACAAACAATACAAGTAATCTTTCTTCTTTATTAATCTCTATTTCACCAATCAAATTTTATTGAAAAACCAATCGTTTTGATAGCTGATCAGCTATCTTCATCAGTGGTATAATACAATATACCTGTAAAGCCTAAATGTGTATTACATGTATATTATATTATACCACTGATGAATATAGCTGATCAACTATCAAAATGTTTGGCTTTCAATAAAAGTTGATTGGTGAAATAGAGATTAATAGAGAAGAAATATGAATACACAAGGCTTGGGCCAATTATTCATTTACTTTTTCCTATTATTCTATTCTTTTATTCAAAGCAAAGCCTTATTGTTCCCCTGCTTTGATCCTATTATTCACATTTAAAAACAAATAACAGTCAATAGATAATATAATATCCCATTGTATTACAACATTAAACTCGTCTCAATTTAAGTCTTGTAAGCAGCATTGTCGTTGATCATTGAAAGTATTGTTGAGAATAAAAACACTCTCTGATGCTGCACCAGAGGGCTGAAGTAACTAAACTTTTTGATAAGCAGGAAACCATGTAGATAACCTGTCCTGGCCTTATGATTCAGCCAGAACTCTCTCACCTTCAGAGCTACTCCTATATTCTCAAATTATTCATTATAAATTTGCAACCTATTATTCCCAAAATTATTCAGGAATATTTGGCTCAAGCCTAGAATACACCCAATCATTCAGGACTTCATAATACAAGTAATCTTTAGGTAGGAAAAAGACTAAAATCATGTACTAACATGAGAACATGTAAACTCTGGATGATAGGTGAAAACAACACAAAATAATATTATAATATCATACCTTCACGAAACCAGGAAAGATGTCTGGTATTATCAGCTAAGCATTTCACATTGCTTACATCACAGCAGAGTATTTTCTCATGTTTGCTAATTAGATGGCAAAGATGGAATGAAGAATTCGTACATCCTTCTATTTTACATCTAAACCCTTCCTGTGTAGACGCCAGAGAATCAGTCCAACCAAACTTGTCGACAATTGATTCTATACCTTGATGAATCATACGACGGATATTGAAGCAGTTACAAGATGGACCAATGTAGCGTATAGTTAACGATTTGAACTGGTCTAGTACATGTAGAGCACCACCGAAATGTTGACACCTCAGGACAACTTTGTTACGATAAACATCATTAACCAACTGAAATTGAGTTGGAGAAGCATGGCCCATGAGATAGACAACAAGTGATGTGAAGAGACCATTAGGAATCAATTCATCATCCAATGTTAGATATAGAGGCTCAATAGCATCACTACTATTTTCAAATGGATCATCAATTATATCCAGGACACATGGAATAAAATATCTTGTGTCGTTTGGGATTTTTGATATGATTAGTAACCCTTCCATTAGCTTTAGGAAATCATCACAAGAGAAAACATCCTCCTCAAATTCCATGGTGTCTAGTAACTCTCGTTTGAAGATTCCTTTTCTTTTAAGGCTCTTAATTGTAGCATCGTCATAACGATCATCTCCAAACGAAACAGCAATTATCTGAGACAGCATATCAAATAGCACTTGTGGGTCAAGAAACACCACATGAGATAGAATACCAGGGAAGTGGAGATAAATGGACAGATTATGGAAGTACCACAAAGCAGCCAGTACCTCCTTACGTTGCATACCAACTGACTTTCCAATCTCAACACATTCATCAAGGCTTATCATTCTTCGACCTTTTGTTTTGGATTTTAGCTCCACCTGGAAGAAGAACCATCGTGCAGGAACTTCAGCTCTAATGTAGGATAGACCTGTAATACGTCGGATTCTTTCGGCAATCTCTTCTTCATTTCTACCTCTACCCATATTGTTAACTGGAAAGATTATATCTTTACCTTTGGTGTAATCATGTCTAACATCATCATAATTCTTGAGCTCATTACCAAGACGGTCATTCTTCTCATCTAGGCTCTCTTTAAGCTCATTATTTTCTTGAAGCCTTTTATATTCATCATAGCAAGTACCAATGACTATAAAGTGTGGCCTTCCATACTTTTGTACTCCTTTGAAGAGAGGAGGATGAAGCTGAGACTTGCAACGAAAAAAGCTCTTTGTAAGCTGCATAGTGCTCATCTGTCTTTTCTCACCTTCACCAACTTTTCTCCCATGCACTGAATAGAAGAAATTTGCAGCATCATCAAGCTTTTCATCGAGCCTAAAAAGAACCATATTGAGAGAATGATAACGAAGTAGTGCTGGAGCAATATCTAGGAAAGCCGCCTGACCTCCTAAGTCGACACCATACATCATATGAGTGTTATACAACTCATCTGATTTCTTCACTTCGGTAATCAAATAAAGAATCTCTTCATTTAGAATAGAAGTATCAGTAGATAGAGATTCTGAGGGCTTCTTCGCCGGTGTCATTTGTGATGTAGGTAATGGCTTCTTACTGAACACTTTTACTTCTGAAATCGACTGAAGCTGTTCTTCACTTTGAGAATGGTCAGTAGGTAGAGACTCATGATGCCTCTTCTTTGGCATCACTTGTGATGTGAGTAATGGCTTCTCTTTGGACTCTTGCACTCCAGACATTAATGGTAGCTGTTCTTGATATGTAGAGTGGTCAGTAGTCCAAGACGTGTGAGGTTTCTTTTTTGGTGTCACTTGTGATGGGACTAATGGCTTCTCCTTGGACTCTTGTACTCCAGATATCAATTGTAGCTGATCGTAATCTCGAGATTGGTCAGTAGGTAGAGAGTCGAGAGGCTTTGGAGTCCATAGTGATGAGAATAATGACTTCCATTTAGACCCTTTCTCTTTAGACATTGATTGTAGTTGTTCCTTATCTGGAGAATGGTCAGTGGACAGAGAGTCATGAGGATTCTTCGACATTGCTTGTGAGGTGAGCAGTGGCTTCTCTTTGGACTGTTTTACTTCAGAAATGGATTGTAGCTGTTCTTTATTTCGAGAATGGTCAGCTGCAGTAGGTAGAGAGTCGTGAGGCTTCTTCTTTGGTGTCACTTGTGAGGTAAGTGGTGTCTGTTCAACTAATTCTTGTGAGGTACTGTTCACTTGATCTTCATTCAATTTTTGTAATTCTTGATGTTCAGTTTCATCATTTTGAGTTCGAACATGGTACTTTATGGCCTGAAGGAATTTGATTTTCATGGTCTTTGGATCTGCTGATGTCCAAAAGCAGCTTTCATCGGACATGATAATATCCTCACGTTCCTCTTTACTAACCAAACGTACCTCAGGAGCTTTAGCAACAGGAGTGCTGTGATGTTCAGTGACTGGTTCCTTTCTCAATAACAGATTTAAGAAGGACGTCTTGCCAACTCCTGATGCGCCAAAGAGTGCGAAGCTTGTCCACTTCACACTGACGAATCCTTTCTTTTGGGCATTCTCGAGTATTTGTAAAAGCTCTGTAAATAAAATATAATTATAAGATGATAACTTGTTTGTTGAAATAGAATATTAAATTCAATTTTGTGATTACATTTATTATAAACCCAGAAATGTTAGCTGGACATTAACTATATTAGCAATTGTGAGATTACATTAAATTAAATAGCTGTTAATTATGCTGTTAGTTCGCATATAATAATTAATTTTTTTTTTGACTTAATATGAACAAAAGTCAGTTTGTGATAAGATTAAAATTATAATTAATATTGTTAACCTCCAATTTTGTAGCAACTATATAGTTGCTACAAAATTAGAGAAAATTATTATATCAGATATAATCTCATTACTGCCACTGGTATAAGAGCAAATGAAAATAAATTCATTTCCTTTTGCAGTATTAAAATATTTAAAATTACTTCTTATCTATTTCATATACATATATAATTATTATCACCTTGTGGAGTAGGTTCACTCTCTATTGCTTCCTTTATGTGTGGTGCAATCTAAGAAACAAAAATGTAATTATAATTATATGTCCACTAACATCAAAATACAAACATACCGTATTCTGTATGTTAGGATATACAAAATGATTTTCAATATCTCTGAGACTCAATACTTTGCAAATCTTTAAATCTGCAAGGAGGGTCAGCTGTTCCTTTGTTAACTCAAACCTGCTGAGGTAGTCTTCAGCACAGTAACAGAACACTAAGAGAAGAGAACCTGGTGAAATGCCAAGTAGATGGACTGATAATTCGTTACATCCTAATACATAACATAGGGAATCACGCAGGCCGGAAATATCTGAGAGCGTCATATTATAGTATGTTTCATCAACTCGTAAAATAAAAATATTGTCATTCTCAGTATTAAACAAGATTCCCGCACATTCCCTCAAATTACGTTGATAACAATATTCATGAAAAAGATGGAAGTATTCAATCCACTTTTTATGTAGCTCTGGATAAAAGGGATTCAAAAATACTTTGGAGATCAGAGCTATTGGTTTGAAATTGAACCAAGACACATGTATACTCTTGAGATAATGATTCAAATCATCAACACCTGCAACCTCTTGTGGTACAGGAAGCCCTAGCTGATTTTGCAACAATCTGACTATCTCATCTATCACTATTGGTATTCGTCTTCGTCGACCGTACCAGTATCCATTGACTTCATGATACAGATTCTCCATTGTTAAGAAATAACAGGATTTGAATATCGCTATGACATTCTCAGTTTGTGCTTGTAACTTAATATCAATAGCTAAATTCGGTTTCACTAGAGTAGACACTCTCGGGGAATCTCGTTGTAATAGAATGAATTTCGGATAGTATTCCTTTCTCCTTTGCGTACAAAGCCTTCCCTGCATCCAGTCATCAACTGTGCACTTTCCACACCCACACGTTTGACGTAAGAACAACTGTTTCTCTTCCTGTTTTGAACCCATTTCTACATAAATGAATATGCAAGTATCACTATAATTATAGTGTAGATGAGGACAAAAACAAGTAATTACGTTCATGATCCTATAATATAAAATCAAGACTACTGATACTCGTACTCTAGGTAACATGGTTTAACAACAAACTTTTACTTGTAATAGCCACTCATTATAATAATTATTACTATAAAAATTAAATAGTTTTTATGGCTCGTAGAGCCATCTCTATGATTGCTTTCCCATGGGTTCGATGTATGTTTATACATAATTATTATATATATATTTATATGTTTGTGTAACTTATGCGAGTATGTGTTGTACGTCATTCCTGATGGCTCGATCAATTTATGGGCATGGTGCATAATAGAACACGTCCTCGTGCTCCACAGAGCAGCAGAAAGAAAGCTGTTTGTAGGCTTACTAGCGTATGTAGAAACTGGAACTAATAGATAACTATTCTACCTGAAATATATTCATATTCCTACAAGGTCCTTTAAAATGTAAGGAGACTAGATAATCAAAATAATAACAATAGGCTAATGTGTTTCAGGCTCGATAAAGTCAACCATGATTACTACACTGCAAAATTAAAATTGTTAATTATTGGTTAGTACAGTTGTAAGGAATAGTGGAAATTGTAATTTTTCTTTTGTGGGTATACACATAATTATAATCCAATAATTGTAATTCCAATTTCCTTATCCTGTCTAATAGATATACAAAGAAGCAGAATAAATATTTTAATTAAATCATTGTACATTTCCAAACCTTCTTTGTGCATCTTATATGAGATATTAGGCATGATAATTGATTACAATTGGTACATACTTGTATATCTGCTACATATTTTCATATCATTAGTACAAAGTAGCAATGGCATTAGATGTATGTATTCTGAACAACCAACTAATTGTTAAATCCTTGCAACTCCACTAACCAATATATTTGTTATCTTAAAAATTCTATTTTTGCAGTATGAGTGCTGGACACCACACGGCATTCATAGGGATACTTTTTTTCCCTGTATATCTTGTTTAACTCATTTGGTTACATGAGTTTAATAATATGCTCCTCACACTACAGTATAAATCATGCTAGGTAATGTTTATAAATAGTAATATATTTCATTTGATATGACTCATAGAATTCAAAAATATTTACAACACAGTGACCAGCATCAGCTACATTTTCATATTGCAGACAGAACTGGAAATTTCTATTTTCCTCTGATGATGGCGTTAGTGTTCCAAAATTTGCACATCAAGTTGTTGGTAGAAATCGTTTGTCAAACGTTATTCCAGATATGTGCAAAGTAGCTGGCATTGAAGGAAGAAAAACTGGTCACTTAGGTAAGGTGACCTGTGCTACATCTCTATACCAACAAGACTTTGGAGATCAGTTATAATTAAAGAACAAACAGGCCACTGTAGTGTATAAGCCCTCCAGAAGTATAAACGTACTGGATCTGACCAGCAGCACAGAGTGTCTATGCCCCTTCTCTCTCTAGTTGCCAAGAAGGAAAATATGCCACCAACAGCCCCTATTCCTTCTTGTGATGATATCGATGATGATGATTTCATTCCTTTGAAGAAGAGTTACACCTGTTTCTAATATTCGAACACTTTTTCACAATTCAAATATGATAAATTGTACCTTCGATATCAAATGTTCAACCTCCCAACTAAACAACTGAGTCTAGTGTGGGAAATTCCTTATTTTGCAACTGAGTTGTTAAAAATATGAATTTTGTTATTACACATGTTCACTAGCTGACTTAATGCACACTTTGCAGTGCATTAAGTGATTTGAAGCTGTGGTCAGCTGATGGACTTGTAACAATTTGATTGGCAGTAGGTCACTTATTATATAATATTATATTATCTGGATGCATGATGTATGTATTTCATATACGGCATGTAATTATACTGTAATGCTTAAAGCTATATTCCTCATTGCTTCTCTACAAACATCAGTCATAGTAGTTAATTCAAAGGATTGATTTTGAGAACCTGGCAAAGATGAGGCTAGTTAGTTTAATATCTCTGCTACAAGTTAGCTAAACAACTGAGACAACAATGGCCAACCTTAACTATCTCACTGATACTTATATTATATCTATACATACCATGAATTTGGAAAGATCTCTCATATTCGTCTGCTATATACATCTCAGCAACAGACTTTGTCTTGAGCGCATTTAGTAGTTGTCTTCTAGTAGGTTTAGAACTAGTACGCAACCACAGACCGAACATGGCTCTTCTGCAGTCATCAACATCTCTACCATTCTGTTTTGCAATTTCCTCCAGGTCATTATCTTCAAGGCCTAACTGGATGCCCAAGTTATACCACTTAGGAGTTCTAACAGATTCTTGGAGTTCAGCGAGTTTCGGGCGATCGTCCATGTTTGAAATACTGAGACGTAATAGGCTTCAGTTAAACGAAATGCTGCACGTCATATGGTGCAGTAATGTACCAGAAAACCAACCCTATATATATATATATACATATATATATATATATATATATAGTGAGGTATCATCCCAAACTGTTTTGAATAATGTTTTTGTTGATCAAATAGTGATATTTGTAAGATTAACTAACAGCTAACTCTTTTTATATACTCATTCTTTAATAAATTAATTATAATATTATATAGCTATATAACATATAGACAATATGTATGCATGACAGGAACATCAACACTAAATGATATTTCATGTACACATTAACAATACAAAATTAATACTACATTAGTATAATATTTCGTTGATCATAGTTCTCGGAGATCTTCGGACCTCTTCAAGTCTTTCATGTACAAGATTGACAGTATTTCCTTTGTGTCACAACTTCCAGTAGATATATCACAGAAGATATTCAGTTATCTTGATATGCTATCTTTCTGATCTCAGCAACTAGCACTCAATACACCAAAGTCCAAACAATGAGAACCATTATCAAGATATGGTCATGCATTTAACCTTCTGTAAAGGTCTGTACATGTGTCTAGATTGTGAAGCTTAGTCTCTTAGACACAAACTGAAAGTAACTCCATCAGAAAGTGATTATAGGGTGAGACTGACTTATTACTGATTATCAACGTTAAATACACACCTCTTTAGTTATTATTAGTGATGACAAAATGTTTTACTAATAATGTAAATTACAAATGATTTTATTTTTGTACAGAAGATAATGATAGAAATAATAATTGTTTACTAACTACTAGTTTCTGATGTTGATGAGATATATATCCCTTGATATAACCCTTAAGAGAAGAGAAGAGAGAGACAGAGAGAGACAGAGAGAGACAGAGGGAAGAGGTGGAGAAGGAAAAGGACAGACGAGGGAGAAGATGGTAAAAGACATATGATAGGTGTCATAATGACTAATAGTGATGTCATACTTTATCATGAGGTTAGCTGTTATACATTCAACTTCATCACAATCAATATCTTCTTCCTAATACAAACAGAAAACGTACATATATTCTTAACCAATCCTAGCTGGTATCCCAGTGGTTCTACATGTAATAGTGGATTGAATGGCTGTTGCTTACAGCTTTCATACAGTAATACAGATATGTGATGTTGATAAAATAGAACTCCAGACTCACCTGATTAAACAGCAGAGCGTCTTCAAATGCTTTTAAATCAAGTTGATGTGTTTTACACAGTAACCAACTAAAATAAAATATAATCAAGATATAATATGAAATAGTATCATTCACCTAATTTTAATCAATCATTCGCTCATCGTTCTGCCATTTTGTACTGAAATGTATTTGTAATGAAAGTTAATGCTGTTAGTGACAATATAATCGTAATTAACTCATTTAACTGCACCATCTGGCCCAAAGCGAGAACTTTGGTGTCCAGGAAGAGCTATTACTAAGCTTCTTAGATACCAAATTTCATTGATTTTCTGTACAAAATGGCGAAGATTTGAAGGTAATCATTTAATCAAAATTATTTCACAGGAAAGTGTCCCTTTTTGTAAATTAGGTCACATATACAAACACATTACATAATTATACGTATACATGTACATAAATGAATGTATACAATAATTATTAATAAATGAAGTTATGTAATTATAACATACACTCTTTTAAAAAGATTTCTCATAGCAACTGTTTTGAGTTTCTCTAATATTAAATAAATACCAGCTTTTATAAAGAATGCCTGAATAGATAGATAGATAAATAGATAGATAAATAGATAGATAGATACCAGGGCATAAACGAAGGTGATTTTTACACCTTCGAAGGTTTGTTTCAACTAGAACAAGAAGGTTCACGAAGGTGTAACACTATGAATGTGTTAACTTTGTACCTATACAAGTGTTTATCTAATGGGAGACCTCTTAATTCAGAAGATGGCAGATGAGATTCAGTACATTATGGTTTTGAAAGTCCACACTCTCGTCATTGGTCTCTTCACTCTCAGCCATTATCAATCTCCACGTGACAAATGTAATAATTAATTAAGAGTTATAAATAATTATTGCAGCAAGTAATTAACCACGTGTTAATTGCGAACCTTTGTGGAATGGATTCTACCTTCGAAGGTAAGGAATTATAACGAACCTTCGAATGTTACCACCTTTGTTTATACCCTGATACACACATAAAATAGATAATACATACACATGTAGATAGGTAGATAGGTAGATAGATAGAGTAGCTTAAATAGATATAACATACTTGATGTCTTTCCATTGATTGAGAAAACATCATTAGATTTCCAGTACTACTATATGATGATGTAATATGACATGTTATGACAAGTTATGACAATTTCAGATTCTGACATAACACAACATCATGACACATATGATATCTGATGACATCACTACGACAGTTAATGACACATGATACATTATTAAATAACATGTATACTACAATACGATACTTCATGACATCATATGACACATTATGACATCACATGACACATCATGACATACCATACAGAACTAGCTACATCACTAAAAGCAGTTAATCTATATTTCATTAAAAGTTCCTGTTTTGGCATTTGTCCCTAAATATGAGAAGAAGAGATGAATATGATATATATAATATAATATATTTACTAGTAACATCTTCACTGGTATAAGATATGTTAGAATCAACCTGAAATGATTATAATAATAATATTATAATGAAACATGTATAATATATGTATATATATATATATATATATATATATATATATATATATATATATATATATATATATACATGTATATGTAAATATATAATATATACACACACAAATAGATATAATATTACAGATACATAAATGTTATACATTAATACATACATACACACATGCACACATACACACCATACATACTGTGTACATACATGTACATACATACATACATACATACATACATACATGCATACATACATACATGGATACATACTTACACTTATACATACATACATACATACATACATGGACAATATGTATGCATGACAGGAACATCAACACTAAATGATATTTCATGTACACGTTAACAATACAAAATTAATAATACATTAGTATAATATTCCATAGATTGTAGAAAATAGTTCTCCGAGATCTTCAGACCTCTTCGAGTCTTTCATGTACAAAATTGACTGTAATCTTCTATTTACTTTTGTGTCACAACTTCCAGTAGATATATCACAGAAGATATTATTGATTAGATGTAATATAATACGTGAAAAAATGTTTATTAATAATGTAAATTACAAATGATTTTATTTTTGTACAGAAGATAATGATGGAAATACTAATTGTTTACTAACTACTAGTTTCTGATGTTGATGAGAGATATATCCTTTTATATAACCCTTAAGAGAAGAGAAAGAGAAGGGAGGGAGAGAAGAGAGAGAGAGAGAGAGAGCGAGAGAGAGAGAGAGAAAGAGAGAGAGAGAGAGAGAGAGAGAGAGAGAGAGAGAGAGAGAGAGAGAGAGAGAGAGAGAGAGAGAGAGAGAGAGGAAGAGTGGTAGGGAGGAGGGGATGGAAGGAAGGGAGGCATGAAGTCATGAACAGAAAATGACAGACGAGGGAGAAGAGGGGGAAGAAGGCAAAGGACATTTGATAAGAGGAGGTGTAATTATCAGTCATAACGACGTCATACTTTATCAATGAGGTTAGCTGTTATACACTCAACTTCATCACAATCAATATCTTCTTCCTAAAACAGACGAACAGAAAACGTACATATAATAATTATTGATAAATACAGTATTTTTAACCAATCCTAAGCTCTCAAGGCTATAGGTATCCCAGTAGTTCTAATCCTAGTTCTCAAGGCTAGGTATCCAGTGGTTCTAATCCTAGTTCTCAAGGCTAGGTACCCAGTAGTTCTAATCCTAGTTCTCAAGGCTAAGTATCCAGTGGTTCTAATCCTAGTTCTCAAGGCTAGGTACCCAGTGGTTCTAATCCTAGTTCTCAAGGCTAGGTATCCAGTGGTTCTAATCCTAGTTCTCAAGGCTAGGTACCCAGTGGTTCTAATCCTAGTTCTCAAGGCTAGGTACCCCAGTGGTTCTAATCCTAGTTCTCAAGCTAGGTACCCCAGTGGTTCTAATCCTAGTTCTCAAAGCTAAGTACCCCAGTGGTTCTAATCCTAGCTCTCAATAAAATGGAACTGCAGACTCACCTGATAAACAGGAAGGCATCTTCAAATGCTTTTAAATCAAGTTGATGTGTTCTACACAGCAACCAACTGAAATAAAATATTATTAAGATAAAAATATCATACATTAATAATCATATAATATAATTCTATAATACAATATGAAATATAATTAGGTACAAGTATCATTCACCAATTTTAACAAAATGCTTACGTACCTTCAATTACTCATCATTCGACCATTTTGTACAGCAAGTTAATGAAATTTGTATCCATGAAGAGCTATTAATATGGTTGGTATGATATATAATTACATGTGTGTGTATGGTTGGTATAATGATATATAATTACATGTGTGTGTATGTACATGTACATAGGTATAATGATATATAATTACATGTATGTGTGTACATGTACATAGGTATAATGATATATAATTACATGTATGTGTATGTACATGTACATAGGTATAATGATATATAACTACATGTGTGTGTGTGTACATGTACATAGGTATAATGATATATAACTACATGTATGTGTGTGTACATGTACATGTACATAGGTATAATGATATATAATTACATGTATATGTATGTACATGTACATAGGTATAATGATATATAACTACATGTATGTGTGTGTACATGTACATAGGTATAATGATATATAATTACATGTATGTGTATGTACATGTACATAGGTATAATGATATATAACTACATGTGTGTATGTGTATGTACATGTACATAGGTATAATGATATATAACTACATGTTTGTATGTGTATGTACATGTACATAGGTATATTGATATATATTTACATGTATGTGTGTATGTGTATGTTTTGATATAATTTATATGTAGGTGTGTATATATATATATATATATATATATATATGTGTGTGTGTGTGTGTGTGTGTGTTTGTATGTATATACATATACACGTGTATATAACTGCTCACCTCATTATGTTTTTATATATTTTTTAATGCTTTTTGGTTTTTTTATATGCTTTTTAATATGCGTTTTATATGAATTTTGAATTTATGAATTTGCTACTAAAACTTTCAACGTTTTGCATCTTTTCCTACTGATAGTTAGTGTGCTACGATGTTCTAGATTTCATACATGTGGGTATAATGATATATAATTACATGTATGTGTATGTACATGTACATAGGTATAATGATATATATTTACATGTACGTATGTGGTGTGTGTGTGTACATGTACATTTTCAGTAACATTAAACAGCTTCCATTCGTCCATTCATCTATGGAACGATGCATCCATTAATTCATTCATCCATCCATTCATCAATCCATCCTTCTACCCATGCAGTCATCCATCGATCCATCCATACATCCATCCATCCAACTATCAATCTATTCATTCATTCATGAATCCATCCATCCATTTATCTATGGAACAATCTATCTATCCATTCATCCATACACCTACCCACCCATTCATCAATCCATCCATTCATTTATCTATGGAACGATCTATCTATCCATTCATCCATACACCTACCCACCCATTCATCAATCCATCCATTCATTCGTTCATTTAAAATCCAGTTAAATCCAATCACTGTTTGATACCTGCAATCTTCTTCTGTACATAAGAATCTTTCATAGACATTAACTCCTATAAAAACATGTCACAGATGGATGTACATGTACCAGATAAAGATCATTATATATTCTTACAAATAACTCGTATCCATTTTTTATTTGTAGAGCTCTTTCCACTTGTTAAAGACGTGACAATAAGATACACATCACGTGAAATAAAGGATCATATCACCTGATTCAGATACTGGTACAAGTCTTGAGAATAAGATGTGAGTTTCTAATTAATGCCCCTTCATCTGACCCCGCCTATTTTGGTAACACCCATATTTGAAGAGTCCTGTTCTTTTCTTTGTGTGTGAAGAACTACACAATATGGATTCTCAGGTATGTGTGTGTGTGTGTGTGTGTGTGTGTGTGTGCATACTTCTTATTTATGTACATATGTGTCTTGGTTTGGTATATACATGTATGTGTATATGTAAAACTGTATGTATCGTATATATATTTATATATATATATATATATAATATATGTAAATATGTATAAATAATGTATATATATATGTATATAACTATGTATGTATATATTATGATAGGGTGAATGGTCAGATTTCCAGACAGGTAATTCATATCAAGGATCTCCACAGATAATGTATGGAGGAGGTGTTGTTAATACATCTCATATACCAACTAGTGGAATGTATCAACATGGTATGATTTATCTGTGTGTTAGTACATCATAGTTTATCTATTCATCTGTCCATCCATTCATCTATCTCTCCACCCATCTACCTATCTATCCATCCATCTAACTATGTGTATTCGTCATCTACATGTATCTATCTCTCCACCCATCTATTTATCCGTCTATTTATCTATCCATCTATCTGTCTATTCATCCATCTTCATATTTATATATCTATTCAATCCTGCTTACATTTCTGAAGGTTACACTCAACAACGACCAGGTGGTGTCTTTCTTGGACAGAATCTCGTACCATCACACCAAATGGGATTTACTGGACAGAACCCTATACCACACCTAATGGGATTTCCTGGACAGAATCCCATGCAATATCAAACGAGATTTCCTGGACAGCACCCTATACCTGGACAGAATTCCATACAGTATGGAATGGTACATCCTCAAAACCCACAATGGACACAACCCCACAGACCAAACACGTCACACACTCCACAGAACTACCAAATTAAAAAAAAATTGATGAAGTTCATAAAGAAGTCCAAGAAGAACAGCGAAATCAGCGACAAAGATTTAGAAACGAAAAAATGGAGGCTATGATTGTAACTAAACTCTATAGTTGTACATACATACATACACACATACATATACACTGTACAAACAGAAAAGAGCGTACCTCTGTATTAAGTTTATAGTAAACTTGTGCGGATGGATGATGGATGGATGGATGGATGGATGGATGGATGGATGGATGGATGGATGGATGGATGGATGGATGGATGGATGGATGGATGGATGAAGGATGGATTGATGGATGAATGGATGAATGGATGGGTGGATGGATGGATTATCATACATGTACTTACTTACATACATACATGTACATACACATGTAGATACATACATGTACACACACAGTTGTATATTTCTATACTTACTCAAACCAGGTGAAGAGATTCCAGACACAGAAGAGAAGAAAGAAGAGAATGAAGAACAGGAAGAGATGTTAGATACTAATAAATCTTTCACTACAAAATATCATTTGAGAGGAATAGTTGTACACAGTGGACAAGCTAGTGGAGGACATTACTACTCCTTTATACATGTCAAGTGAGATGAAATGACAAATAGGAAGACAGACTGATAGATAGACATACATACCACTGACTAACAGACAGATGGATTATCTATTTATCTATCTTTTTATCCCTACTTTTATCATTTAGAAGTGTATGTCTTTGTGTGTGTGTGTCTGCCTGTGTCTGTGTCCATGTCTGTGTGTCTATATACGTGTGTACAGTGTGTACAACATACATACATATACACATATATACATGTGTGTACTAATATAATACATTTATATACATGTATTATATTATAATAGATTCAGAGACGTTACCTCAAGTACTTGTTCCAATCTTGAAACAAGTTTATCATCAGAATTTAGAATATCTCCACACAAGATCTCATTTCAGTTACACATATTTCCAGTTCATGAAACAACTACTAATATTGAATTATAACTTTGCTAAAAATTAAATTGATAGTACCAACTCTTCTGATGCTGTGGTATGTACTTGTCTATCTATCTACATTTGTTGTATCTTCCTATCTATCTATCTACCTACCTATCTACGTGTCTATCTATCTGTCTATAATATATCTATCTATCTATCAATTCAGGATAAATTTGAAAAGATAGGTATGTTATGTATGCAGTTAGTAACAAAGTTTTTATTTCATAGTGGATTTCATACAAAGAAGACTCTTACATGTAAGTATATATGTCCATCCATCCTCCGTCCATCTATCTATTGATTCATCCATCTGTCCATCCATCCATCTATCTATTCATCCATCCATCCATCCATCTGTCAATCCGTCCATCCATCCATCATCTATCCATCCATCCATTCATTCACCAATGCATCTATTTATTCTCTCATTTCTTTATTTACAGTTCAGTTTTGCTACACCTCTTGATTTATTTTTGATGATTATCGGTATATTCTCAGCTATTGTTGTCGGTACACTCTACCATTAGCAATGTATCTCATTGGTCAAGTTACAAATGCATTCATTAATCAACAGGTGTGTATGTGTGTATGTATGTATGTATATACATATGTATATATGTATGTATGTATGTATGTATGTATGTACATGTATGTATGTATGTATGTATGTATGTATGTATGTATGTACATGTATGTATGTATGTATGTATGTATGTATGTATGTATGTATGTATGTATGTACAATGTATGTACATGTATATAAAATATATGTATGTATGTATGTATGTATGTATGTATGTATGTATGTATGTACAATGTATGTACATGTATATAAAATATATGTATGTATGTATGTATGTATGTATCAGGGTTTCATTTAGGGGGGGGGGCATTCGCCCCCCCCTTGCTAGAGTCTTGCCCCCCCTTGGGAATTTGGTTGCCCAAAAATATTTTTAATGTTAATTGTTAGCTGAATACAACTATTTTGGGTTTAGATTCCAAAAGTAGTATCTCAAACAGTTACATCATTGTGGTCTGAAAATGCACCAGAAATGACCTCAGAGAGTCTAACACCAAAAAAATCCCCGGGGAAGCATGCCCCCACACCCCCCTAGGCAGTTGGTGTGCAGACCACACCAACCCTATACATCCCCCCCCCCCCCAAAGTTCTCAACATTCAACTTTTGCCCCCCCCCCTTGACAATTTTTCTAAATGAAAGCCTGTGTATGTATATGTATGTACATGTATGTATGTATGTATGTATGTATCACACAATGTAATATAGTACTGTTACTATTACCTTTAAAATCAGTGTTAACTACTAGATGAATGTAAAACATTGTGGGGGCGAAGTAGTACACGCCTATTAATTAGTTAAAGCTATTTCACCCCGCCTGGGGCCAAGTGGTCCCCGCGGGAGAAAAAGACGTACGTACGTACGCAAGCAATCAATCAATCAAGCAAGATTCTCGACTAGTGTGGGGCTTCGCCCCAATTACTGTTACCTCCTAAGTCAATCATTCATGTTAATATTACCTTAAACATCACTATTACTATTACCATTACTGCCTAAGTCAGTGTTACTGTTGGATATTGCTATAGTATTAGGTTTCTTTGAAATCCTATCATGTTTTGACCATTGTATTTAATGTTCATGAGTTTCTCAAGAAAGAAAATCAGTAAATGGACATATTCATTTGATCAATTACAGTTATTACTAGTACT
>OX345638.1:10319200-10381700 GCA_947044365.1 Petrosia ficiformis
AATGGATGGATGGATGGATGGATGGATGGATGGATGGATGGATGGATGGATGGATGGATGGATGGATGGATGGATGGATGGATGGATGGATGGATGGATGGATGGATGGATGGATGGATGGATGGATGGATGGATGGATGGATGGATGGATGGATGGATGGATGGATGGATGGATGGATGGATGGATGGATGGATGGATGGATGGATGGATGGATGGATGGATGGATGGATGGATGGATGGATGAATGGATGGATGGATGGATGGATGGATGAATGGACGAATGAATAGATGGATGGATGGATGGATGAATGGACGAATGAATAGATGGATGGATGGATGGATGAATGGATAGATGGATGGATGAATGGACGAATGAATAGATGGATGGATGGATGGATGAATGCATAATTCTATCTTGATCTTAGCTAATGATTCAATCCACCTCTCTATTCATAATCTTCTTTTCATTCATTTAATATCAAATTTTATATACATGTATCATATACAGGTATTAAAATCATTTGATCTTTCAGTTAATGTTGGGCAGACGGTTGCCCTTGTTGGTCATAGTGGATGTGGGAAGAGTACAGTCATACAGTTATTACAAAGATTTTATGATGTTGATAGTGGAGATGTAAGTTTGTCTGTAAATTTAGAATACGATTACTATATATAGATATAACGTACCATATGTAGTCTAATTATGAGTATGTCATCTTATACCATAAATATTGTAACTATTATTCTAATTACTGAACATTTATTATATGTATGTACATGGATATATTCGTAAATAAATACCACATATACTCTGATTATGAGTACAGTACTAATCAGTGTTTTTGATAAGCTCATATGGCACACCATTGGCCCAAAGAGCTTCTTATTTGGCACTGCACAGTTCTCTCTTTGTGCCAGTGGCGCAGTCAGCATTAACTCTTAATTAATTGGCTCAATATGTATTCTCAATGCCGCACATACAAACCATTTTTGAGCCAATTTGGCCCAAGCTTCAAAACTTATCAAAAACTCTGGTACTAATATAAATATCATGGTATATATTTTAATGTTTAATCTAATTACAATTATTTTCATATTCCATAGATTCTAATTGGTGCCCATCCTATTAAAGAATTGAATGTTAAATATCTTCGTAGTATAATGGGTGTGGTCAGTCAGGAACCTGTTCTATTTGATATGACTATTATGGATAATATAAAGTTTGGAAGAGAAGATGCTACCATGGAAGAGATTGAACAAGCTGCAAAAGACGCTAATGTTCATGATTTTATTGAGGGGCTTCCCCAACGTATGTGTGTGTGTGTGTGTATGTATGTGTACATATGTATAATTATACATGTATGTTTATATGTAACTATGTATGTCTGTGTGCATAATGTATGTACATGTACTGTACTGTACATGATGTACATAGTGTATATTGTGTGTTTGTATGTACAATTGTACATGTGTATGTATGTACATGTACGAGTATGTATATATGTATGTGTGTATGTATTTATGTATGTATGTATGTATGTATGTATGTATATATGTATGTGTGTATGTATGTATGTATTACAGTATATAAGTAAGTATATATGTATGCAATATATGTATGTATATATGTATGTATTTGTGTATGTATGTATGTATGTATGTACATGTATGTACGTGTATGTATGTGTATGTATGTATGTATGTATGTATGTATACGTATGTATATGTATGTGTGTATATGTATGTACATGTATGTATGTGTGCATGTATGCATGTACATGTGTATATGTAACTATGTATGTATGTACAGTAATATGTAATTATAACTATATATACATGTACACTATATTATATATCTATGTGTTAGATTATATTATATATTCCTGTAGGTTATAATACTTTAGTTGGTGAGAGAGGTGCACAGTTGAGTGGAGGTCAGAAACAACGTGTAGCAATAGCCAGAGCTCTTCTTAGTAATCCAAAGATACTTCTTCTTGATGAAGCTACCTCAGCTTTGGATAGTGAGAGTGAGAAACTAGTACAAACAGCTCTTGAAAAAGCTAGTGAGGGAAGAACTACCATAATCATAGCTCATCGGTTAGTATGTACATACATACATACATACATACATATACATACATAAATACATACATACTGTACATACATACATACATACATACATATTTATATACATACATACACACACACACATACATACACATATACATGCATACACACTCATACATGTACATGTATATACACATACGTACATACATACATACATACATACACACACACACACACACACACACACACACATACACATATACATACATATATACACATACATACGTACATACTTACACATACATGCATACATACATACATGTACATACATACATGGATACATACATAAATATAATTTATATTAATTACATATTATTATTATACAGATTATCAACTATTCAAAATGCTGATCTTATAGTATGTATTGATGAAGGTAATATTGTAGAGACAGGATCACATGGAGAGTTAATGAAACTAGAGGGATTTTATCATGAGATGGTTACAGCACAGGTTAATTAGTGGGTGTGGTTAATACATTAATAGCAATCAAAAATAATTAATTAATGTATGCTCATTATAGCTCATGAATAATTAATTAATTTACTAATTAATGTTAATTATTATAGATCAAAGGAGGAGTTGATGACGCATTTATGAATCTAAGATCTCTTGAAGTACCTAAAGATGACGAGGTGGAGGAGAAACCCGCAGTTCTTCGTCTGTACTCAAAAGAAGTTAGTCGACAATTTAGTCATCAATTCAGTCGTCAAACATCAGAGAAAAAAGATGAAAAAAAAAAGAGTATGAAACAAATAAACAAAGAGAAGGTGTGGTTACTAATGATAGTCTATCTATCTATTTGTCCATCAATGGATTTATTTATGTAATACATGTATGTATATACTAACTTGTGTATCTATTTATATAGCATATAATTATATGTATTTGTTAATCAATCTCTCTGTATGAAATCTTCAAATCTCTATAGTTATACATGTGTTCACATCTATATATCTATTTATAGCAAGAGGAATGGGATAAAGAGCTCAAGCCAGTGCCCATATCTAGAATAATGGCTCTTAATGCTAAAGAATGGTGGATTATATTGCTGGGTATATTAGGAGCTTTGATTAATGGATCGATATTCCCAATATTTGCTATAATATTTGGAGAAATATTAACGGTAATTACTAGTGTTCTATATATAGTAATATTCTATAAATAGTAACAATATTGTATTTATTAATACGGTATTGCTAATAGTAACATTATTGTGTTCTATTAATAGTAACAGTATTGTATTCTATCAATAGCAGCAGTATTGTATTCTATTAATAGTAACAGTGTTCTATTAATAGTAACAGTATTGTATTCTATCAATAGCAGCAGTATTGTATTGTAACATTATTGTGTTCTATTAATAGTAACAGTATTGTATTCTGTCAATAGCAGCAGTATTGTATTGTAACATTATTGTGTTCTATTAATAGTAATATTATTCTATTAATAGTAACAGTGTTCTATTAATAGTAATATATACATGTAATTATACTTCTATAGGCATTTGGTGAGACTTCTGATAGGGTATTAGATGCTACTCATCTTCCAGCTAGTCTGTTCCTGGGTCTCGGAGTAGTTTCAGGAATTGCAAACTTGATTAAAGTATGTCATTATTCATTCATTTGTTAATAGTTAATTAAGTCTTGTTGCTATGGAGATTGAATTATTATTAGTATTCATAATTATTTATCATTCTGTAGAATGTTTGTTTCTCAGTATCTGGGGAATATCTCACTGCCAGAATTAGATCACGTTTGTTTAAAGCAATTTTACGACAGGTCAGTAGACGTATGTGTGGATCTCTGTGTATGTATACATGTATGTACATGTATGTGTATGTATACATGTATGTATGTGTATGTATACATGTATGTATGTGTATGTATATATGTATGTATGTGTGTGTATACATGTATGTACATGTATGTGTATGTATGTGTGTGTATACATGTACGTATGTGTGTGTATACATGTATGTATGTGTATGTATGTGTGTGTATACATGTATGTATGTGTATGTATACATGTATGTATGTGTGTGTATACATGTATGTATGTGTGTGTATACATGTATGTATGTGTATGTATGTGTGTGTATACATGTATGTATGTGTATGTATACATGTATGTATGTGTATGTATACATGTATGTATGTGTATGTATATATGTATGTATGTGTGTGTATACATGTATGTACATGTATGTGTATGTATGTGTGTGTATACATGTATGTATGTGTGTGTATACATGTATGTATGTGTATGTATGTGTGTGTATACATGTATGTATGTGTATGTATACATGTATGTATGTGTGTGTATACATGTATGTATGTGTGTGTATACATGTATGTATGTGTATGTATGTGTGTGTATACATGTATGTATGTGTATGTATACATGTATGTATGTGTGTGTATACATGTATGTATGTGTGTGTATACATGTATGTATGTGTATGTATGTGTGTGTATGTATACATGTATGTATGTGTATGTATACATGTATGTATGTGTATGTATACATGTATGTATGTGTATGTATACATGTATGTATGTGTATGTATATATGTATGTATGTGTATGTATATATATATATATATATATTGTATTGCAGGAGATTGGATGGTTTGATGAAGAGAAGAATTCTACAGGAGCATTAACAACTCGGCTATCTGAAGATGCAGCGCAAGTACAAGGAGTGAGTTATGAATAGATATTATACATACATACATACATACATACATACATACGCACATACATACATACATATACACACACATACATACATATATACATACAAGACAATTAGTACTAATATCATTATAATTATATATTTCTCTTCAGGCTACAGGGACGCGACTAGCAACAATTGTTGAAACAATGTTCACTCTATCACTGGCTCTAGTTATAGCGTTTGTATATTCTTGGATACTTACTCTGGTTATTCTTGGGTTTGCTCCATTCATGATAATTGCAGGAGCTGCGAAAACAGCGCTTTTAACTAAACGTCTTACCGGTAATAAGAAATCATTAACAGAAGCTGGAAAAGTGAGAATATAATATTAACAAAAGCAACTTCAAATATTTACTCTCTCCTCCCCCTTTTCCTCCTCACCTCTTCCTCCTTCTCCTCCTCCTCCTCCTCCTCCTCTTGGTAGCTTGCTGTTGATTCTATTGAGAATATTCGTACTGTTAATTCATTAAACTTACAAGAAAGATTTTTCATTTTATACAAAAATGAAGTCCAGTCTACGCACAGGTGAAAGAAATTATTTCATTCTTTATTATACTGTTAATTAGAAACCTTCATATACCTTTACATACTTACATACATACATTCACACATACACACATACACACATACATGTACATGCATACAACATACATACATGCATACATACATGCACACATACATGCATACATGTATTTATGCGTACACAGTACATATATACAGACAGACACCGCACAAGCGTACATATTTACATACTTATAGATATATACATCCATTTTCACAGGAGTGGTATACTATTTGGTATACTAGAAGGTGTGGCTTATGGTATATCACAGGGTTATATATAATTTGGATATGTGATAGCATTTCGTTTTGGAGCCTTTCTTGTTACTCTTGATGAAGGTCATATCCTCCATGTTGAATTTCAGGATGTATTCAGAGTTCTCTTTGCTCTGGTATTTGGAGCTCTTGCCGTTGGACAAGCTAGTGCCTTTGCTCCTAATTATACTAAAGCTAAGCTATCAACATATCGTATATTCTCACTACTAGACAGGAAACCAATCATTGATAATTATTCCACTGATGGAAAAGAATTGGTGAGATTATAATATACATGTACATACATACATACATACATACATACATACATATATATATACATACATACATACATAAATACATACGTACATACACATACATACATACATACATACATACATACATATATATATACATACATTCATACATAAATACATACGTACATACACATACATACATACATACATACATACATACATAATTATATACATACATACATACATACAATGTATATACATACATATGTACATACATACATATAATGTATATACATACATACATACATACATATAATTATATACATAAATACATACGTACTTATATAGGATGATGTAACAGGAATGATATCATTGGATACAGTATCATTTAATTACCCAACTCGTCCAGATGTTAATGTATTACATGATTTATCAATATCAGTTAAACCAGGACAAACTATAGCACTAGTAGGTCCATCAGGCTGTGGTAAAAGTACTGTAGTCTCTCTTATTGAAAGATTCTATGATCCATTAAAAGGTGGAGTCCTCTTAGACGATGTTGATATACAAGAACTCAATATTCGTTGGTTAAGGACTCAATTAGGTATTGTATCTCAAGAACCTATTCTATTTGATACTAGTATATCCGACAATATAAGATATGGTGCTAATCATCGTGAGGTATCTGATGAAGAGATTATTGATTCTGCAAAGGCTGCTAATATTCATGATTTTATACAATCATTACCACAGGTGTGTATATATTAGTATTTGTCCTTCTGTTCGTATCTATTTATGTGTTAATACCATCTATTTATGTATGGAAGTACGAAAATGTATGTATCCATCCATCCATCCTTCATTTATCCATTCATCCAACCATTCATCCAACCATCTGTCCATTCATTTATCCATCCATTCTTCCATCCGTCCTTCTATTCATTTATCTATCCATCCATTCATCCATCCGTCCATCTGTTCATTCATCTATCTATCCATTCATTCAGGGTTATAGTACTAATGCTGGTGATAAAGGCACTCAGTTAAGTGGAGGACAGAAACAAAGAATTGCCATAGCTCGTGCTCTCATCAGAAACCCTAAAATACTTCTTCTAGATGAAGCAACATCAGCCCTAGATAGTGAGAGTGAGATAATAGTCCAGGAAGCTCTTGATAAAGCTAGGGAGGGTCGTACTAGTATAGTAATAGCTCATAGGTTATCCACTGTGTACAGTGCTGACTGTATTGTGGTAATAGCTAATGGTAGTGTTGTTGAGAAGGGTACACACACTGAACTATTAGCTAAAGGAGGTGTATATTATCAGTTACATCAACATCAACACTTGATAGGAGATGAGGAGAAATAACAATTTAATTAGGAACTTTATAATTACATAATTATTATTAATATTTGAACTTTTGAACACTTCAACTATTTTACTTGCTGATATTAAATGATTTTGTCACTTCATTAATTTTTTGTATAATTGTTTGAGAAATAATTAATTTTTGGCATTAATTACTACTCTTCGTAATTGTTGATCTGATCCTAATATCACTACTAATGATGTTATTGAGCTACTACTAAAAGCTAATGTTGATCCAAACATTTAAACGCACAATGCAAGTAACAACTGTTTATAATAACCACATGGATCAATGAAACCGTGGTCCACAGACACTATGGATTAATGGAACTGTGGTCACTACACTCTATGACTATATTTTAATTGAACTGCGGTCCAAAGACACTATTGTTCAATAGAACCATGGTTCCTAGACTGTACAAGTCTATATATGCTTTAATGGAACCTTACTCCGTCTAGATCTAGATCTAGTTTGATGATCTGGAAATAGTATTAATTATACATTATAGAAACCTAATACCTATATGCTGGTATAATACCATAATTATATACTCTAATAAAGGGTTCTAACTTATGCAAAGTATATTGTGGAATTATATTAAGTATGGATGTGCGACACAAGGATCGCGGAATATGGGTGGGGCTATAGCCTCCCCCAAAATATCATTACAGGGGCTTAGATAATTATACAATTGTACAACAAATGGCTACATGAATATTAATGAGTAAGCAAAAGTGTTCATGTCCTTTGCTCACGAATTTTTATTAAAGAAATTACAATATAATAATCATTGTTCTATTAATTAATTCATAATAAAATAACCTATCATGTAAAAGTAAACATTATTATTATAAGTTATTTTCTTAACTTCTTTTCTTCTCTTTCTAATGTTTCGACTACTTGTTTATTATATATATGTGCCAGGTCTTTAGGCGAGCGCCCCCACTGTGTTATAATATAATAAAATATATATAAAATTATAATAATTGTGTGTTATGTAAGTAATTACTAACATAATTATTATCATTATAATAATTATTATTATCATAATATATCTTAAGATAACTATATATAGTTTGTGGATACTAATTATATCATATTTTTATTGAACTCAACAAATCACTATTATTAATACACATATCATGATTACTATGAACATGAGATTCTTATAATTAATATCACCAAATTGAATATATCTAATATTTGATTCCACAAACAATAGTTATCTTAAGATACTAATACTATTATAATGAATTATCAAATATCAGTTATACAATGGAACCTATATTACCATTAGGACACACATCAATGATTATTATAATATTTATTATAAGCTTTTACAAGAAGTAGAAAAAAGAAATTATTAATCAAATATATTATCTCATTTTGACACATCTGAATGATGTTGTATTATAATCATATCATAATAATCATTTGTAATATAATTTAATATTATTAAGTAAACATGAACCAATCATAATATTTACATACCTCATCCTTTACATGAATGTCAGCCCCATGAGACAATAACACCTTCACAATATCAGCATGTCCGTTGAGAGATGACAAATGTAAAGGTGTTAGTCCTCCCTGTAGTAATAACAATCATTAGATACTTGTAATATATTGTGTTTATGATAATAATAATAATAGTTAATTAAGTAGTTATTAATGTTATGACATCATAACAGGTTATTAGTTAATAATAATTATAACAAACAGATATACATTAGCTATGTAATTAATTATATAATCAATACATAAATTATAATACATAATATTTATTTAATATTTACTTACCCCATCCTTTACATGAATATCAGCACCATGAGACAATAACACCTTCACAATATCAGCATGTCCGTTGAGAGATGAGTAATGTAAAGGTGTTCGTACATCCTGTAGTAATAACAATCATTAGATACTTGTAATATCTTGTGTTTATGATAATAATAATAATAGTTAATTAAGTAGATATTAATGTTATGACATCATAACAGGTTATTAGTTAATAATAATTATAACAAATATATATATATATATATTACCTATGTAATTAATTATATAATCAATACATAAATTATAATACATAATATTTATTTAATATTTACCTACATGTACCTTATCCTTTACATGAATATCAGCACCATATAATAATAACACATTCACAATATCAACATGACCACTCTTAGATGACAAATGTAAAGGTGTTTGTTGAAGCTGTAGTAATAGCAATCATTAGATACTTGTAATATCTTGTGTTTATGATAATAATAATAATAGTTAATTAAGTAGTTATTAATGTTATGACATCATAACAGGTTATTAGTTAATAATAATTATAACAAATATATATTACAGATATACATTAGCTATGTAAATAAGTATATAATCAATACATAAATTATAATACATAATATGTATTTAATATTTACTTACCCTATCCTTTACATGAATATCAGCACCATGTGATACTAATACATTCACCACATCAACATGACCACTCTTAGACGAGTAATATAAAGGGGTTAGTCCATCCTGTAGTAATAACAATCATTAGATACTTGTAATATCTTGTGTTTATGATAATAATAATAATAGTTAATTAAGTAGTTATTAATGTTATGACATCATAACAGGTTATTAGTTAATAATAATTATAACAATTAAATATATATTACAGATATACATTAGCTATGTAATTAATTATATAATCAATACATAAATTATAATACATAATATTTATTTAATATTTACTTACCTCATCCTTTACATGAATATCAGCACCATGTGATAATAACACCTTCACAATATCAACATGACCACTCTTAGATGACACATGTAAAGGTGTTTGTTGATACTGTAGTAATAGCAATCATTAGATACTTGTAATATCTTGTGTTTATATGATAATAATAATAGTTAATTAAGTAGTTATTAAAGTCATGACAAACAGATTAATAATTACTTATAACAAATATATTATATTACAGATATATAATAGCCATGTAATTAATTACAATTAAAATCTACACATAATACATGTGATACTACAAATATTCATTTCAATACAATATCAAGTAGTTTGTTAATCAGTATTGATGGTATTGAGTATGATACTGATATTTGATATTACACATAATACATGTGTTCATACATTAGATTCAAATTTAATACAAATTCCGTTTAAAATGTGGGAATGGTATGTACATTTATCTATGAAATGGGTGTGACATATTGAAATAGAGGTGTTATAGACCTGTATCAGTATCACTATCAATACTTGGACATTACTCAATACCAGAAATTTCAGATGTGGTATTGAAGAATTGAGTATCTTGATATCATATCACTCATCACTAACATATATATCACAAGAGTTAGAATTAGCTCCTACATGTACTATACAATATATTACTGTGTGTTGATATGATAACTCACCCAACCATGTTTCTTATTAGGGTTAGCACCCTTGTTCAACAATAGTTTAGTTTCAGATACATGTTGATTCTTCACTGCTTTATACAGATCACCATCCTATAGTAATATATGAATATAGATATATAATTATTATCACACAACATAATACATACTAGTTTATACTGTTCCTCTTCTGTGAGTGTTTTTGATGATTGTAATTCTAAATAATTATAAAAGATGAATATAACAAATGATATAGTATGTTACATGTTATTATACTGGAGAACAAACTAATGATTAACAGTATAGAAATATTATTTTAAAATCATTTGAGGCTTCATGAAGTCAATCTATCATTATTATTATTACAGTATTCAGAAGCTTACTAACCCGAGCATAGGCGGAGGGTTATAGTAATGGTTTGTGTGTGTGTGTGTGTGTGTTCCCACTAATCTTTGCAACGGCTTACTTTTGAAGATTCTTGGTCACTGCAAAGGAAAGAGCACACTAGGTCTACTGCGAGATTCAAGCGATTTGCAAGAAAACTCTTCGATGGAAAAGATACAGTCGTGCAAAGTCGAAAAGTAGTCATCTGTCGCCATTGTTACTCAGTCACACCTATGTAGATTTAACGTTGTTAATTAAATTGGTTAATTCGAACGTAGGTGGAAGTTATAGTAACGAGGAACGCCCATGACGCCCTGTTTCATATAGTAGTATCTTTTTAGCGAGGGTTCTGCACTTTTAGTGCATTCATTTAATGAAGTAACTTCACAAGTTTATGTACAATATGTTATATAATAATAATATTTAGTGTTTATTATAATTACCTTTAGCTGTTTTATGAAGTTCCTCCATCAACTGTCTAATTTCTTCATCTCTTTCTGTGACCTGTGCGGTCACAGCTAGCAGTTCCTCCTTCAACTGTCTAATGGCTTCGTCTCTTTCTGTGACCTGTGAGGTCACAGCTAGCAGTTCCTCCTTCAACTGTCTAATGGCTTCGTCTCTTTCTGTGACCTGTGAGGTCAAATCCAATATCTTCTTTTCTGCTACTTTTGCTGCCACTTTTGATTCATGGTGAACTAAATGAAATTGAGGAGTAATAATAATTGTGTATTTCACGTATTTAATCCTCTATTTTGGAAAAATTTCATAAAATTAAATGTTTTATTTAATATTATTTTCATATTATAACCTCTCGTGAATTAATAGTACTTTTTTCTGTTTTTCATTAGCTAACTGTAATACTACACACAATGAATGAATCCTTATATATATAATTTACATGTATATATATTTATATACATAATATATATATATATATATATATATATATATAATATATAATTATAGTATTGTTGAAAAATCACAGTACAAATTGCGCAGTGTTATAAACAAGCCGCTGAAGTAAAGTTGTAAAGATCTGAAATAAGATAAAATTACAGATAAAAAAGGATCCCTCTGATTGCTTTGTCAGAAATCCAACCACCTATTATTGTTCTATTCTCCTTATGTTTTAATGGTTCTTGTATAACACTTACAATGTAATTCAACCACAATAACTATGATTTCCACCTGCTGGTCTGCTGTAGCTCAAGCACATGTTCTTGTATGTGCCATAACTAATAATTGACTGAGCCTTCCTGAATGATGCAACTTCCTTATCTTTATATGCCACATGTTGATATATGTGACACAGGCTTACATACTAATATAGTACAATCCCGTGGAAAGCAATCATAGATTTCACTATAGAAGTTTCTTTTAATTATGAGAAAATAACACTATTGGTAGTGAGGAAGGATCAAAGTGATTTGGTTGTTATCAGTTAAGCCTTCTGAATAAAATGATGAACTTAATGTTATATGCTCACCTTCTGTAGGGACTGACAAATCAAATTGGGTATTAACACCCTTAGATTTTTTTTCTGCAGTTAGCTCTGATATTAGCCATTCATCCTTTTTCTCTGTTAGCTTGCTCTTCAATTTATTTTTCTCAGACATCTCCTGATATAACTCCTCCTCTATAAAGAGAAGAAATATTTTATACAATAAGCTATGATATTGCTGAAATGACAATCATGCTTTGCTACATCCTGTAATACTATTATAATTAGAGAATACTATTTATAAAACTCACCTTCAAGAAGTATCTGTACTTTGTCTCCTTTGTGCTCATCTTTAGCCTCCTGTAAAACCTCCTTTGAATGCAATGCTTCATCATGCACTACTTCCACTAAATTCACATATAAAGTAATAATAATAGTTCTGATTAATATTCAGTAGTTAGAGTAAAATGCATAAGCAAACCATTAAAGCAAATTTGGAAGTATATTCCCATCTGACAGCACTATTGTGGGATTGCTCTCATCATTTAAGCTTTCTAAACAAGATTTGAAACTTAATGTTATATGCTCACCTTCAGTAGGCACTGACAAATCAAATTGGATATCAACACCCTTAGACATTTTTTCTTCAAATGTTATCTCTGATACCAGCCCTTCATCCTTTTTCTCTTGTAGCTCACTCTCTAGTTCATTTATCTCAGAATCCTTCATCTCATGATATGACTCCGTCTCTACATAGTGAGAAATAATGTTTTATACAATAAAGTATATCGATGAGATAGGAACCATGCTTGCCATAGCCTGTAATACTATTATAATTATAATATATAAATGTAATCATAAAATTTACCTTCCAGAAGTATCTCTACTTTGTCCCCTTTGTGCTCTTGTTTAGCCTCCAGTAGAACGTCATTTGAATGCGATGCTTCATCATCAACTCCCACTAAATTCATGTACATGTATATTATAGTAATAAATGTGCTCATTAATACATACATATAAACATACCAGATAGAGATTCTATTTTCATAATTTGAATTTTTTTAATCTGCAAATCTTTTGCGTGTAGTTCCCTCATCATTACAAGTGATCTTTTCTCGTATATTTCTAATAGTTCCCTCTCCCTAGAGAGTTCAGCTTCCTTCATATCCATTCCTTTCTGAATGGATTCAGTTTTATGTATAACAGATACAAGAAGTTTCAAAGGATCCATTTCAATAGGAAATCGAAAATCCTGAGTGCCTACTAAATGAGTATAACATTAGATATAAAGGTCAAATGTATTTATTTGTTTAATAAACACAAGAAAAATAATTACCTGATGTTGAGGTTAATGACAAAAACTTAATTTTCTGTTGTTCAGTAACTTGTAGATCATAAATTGAAAAGACATGAGCAACTTCTAAAGCACTTGTAGATTTTAGAGCATCCAGGACAGGATCCGAATCCTGGAATGTCACAGAAGAGAATAAAAGAATTTAGAATCTACATGTGTTGTGTGTCATGTGAGTATTGATTATAATACCTCTCTATTTTGGAATTCATACTTGTATGGACATTTGTTTTCTTTGTCTTCTTTTCTAACATGTAAATTAGTTTTAGACAAGTCAGTTTCTTTCATTGCAGAAGTCAGAAGGTCATGTTCTCCTAATAGTAACTCATAATTAAAGTATGATATTATACATGTATATTAGTATACCTGATAATGGAATAACATTTAATAATTGCCTTTCTGTAACTTCTAAACTCAGTGTATCTATGATAGATATTTTCTTGGTATTCTTCTGGATATGGGCATTTCGGAGAGGATCTATGTATAAATATTAAAGAGAATGTCGACATAGCATGTCTAAAAACTCAAACAGTGTAATAAAGTTGAGTATATTGGGTTATTTTTCACTGCCTGCCTAGATCATGATGGACAAAACCATTGGCTTAAGCTTCGCTGTATGAGCTAATTAGCATAAAATTGTCTGTTTGTGACTATATGAAAACAAATAAAAATTTTGTAGCAAATATTTATCACCTTGTTCTTCCATAGAGATACTTCGACAAATTGCCTTCTCTTTCAAATATTCTTGTGGGTTCAACTGCATCAAAAGAATATTTAATCATGATAATTATTCAATTGTGTTATATAGAGCAGGGCCATCCCAATGATTGCTTTCCCATGAGTTCAAACTATATAATATATTATATTTGTGTCACAGTAAACATCATTGAGGACATTCTGGGGAGCTTTGTCAATTCATGGGAACTAATAATTATACACCATATTGTATAGCATCAAAGTTGATGTTATATAATAACATACAGTATAATACAATATGGCTGAAACATTTCATGTGAACAAAAGTTTCATGATATTCATAATTAAGTTGCAAACAACAAAATTCGTAAAACATGAATAATATTAAGTATATAACTAGGAAAAAACTACAAAACCAGAAACTGATTCATTGCTAAATGCCTTACAGAGCAAGAGACATAATAAGTGACACTTGTATCGTTACCTTTTAATTATATACATGAGAACTACTGTGTCAAAACACTGTGTTATAATCCTAATTGTAATTAACTGCATGAGCACTAAAAACTCTAACCTTGTCTTCTGTTTCTCTCTCGGTGATTACATATCCTCCAATGGTAACAGAAAGTACCTTCTCATTTCTCAAGTCCTCTTCTCTATCCTTTACTAGTCTTATCAGCTCTTCGTGAAGATGAAGGGGAGCATAGCAGATCACGATAATGGAGTTCCCTTCGTTCACCACCTTCACCATTACATTTCTAGCGTTGTCATGAAAAGCTTTTCTGAGCAAACTTTGTATATCACTCAGTGTCGTCTCATCACCTTTCCATTCTAAAACGAACTTCACTTCCTCTGATTTCAGAAGAATTATATCCGAATGTTTCATGAAATCCTGACCATATATATGTTGTGTTTGGATTGTCTTACAGAACTCATCAATTGATTTGTTGAATTCCTCGATGAGATGGATTGCATCTTGTAGGTTAAACTTTTTGGCAACAGCTTCAAGAAGTTTTGTGTTTGTCAAAGATGTGTAATTAAAAACAACTTTCATTGCATCATTAAATGATTCTGGTGTTTCAGCATCCCTCCGGTAAAGACTCAGAAAATGTTTCAACTTATCTAAAGATACAGGTTTGTTTTCAAGAATCTCAGTCACTTTGCTCATAAGTATACAAAGTTCTAATCTCTTTTCATCAAACTCAGGATGATACTTCTCAGATATCTTGTAATGAGCTACACTAACATCATGCTGTACATGTAGTAGGTACAGAGTAATAAATTACAAAAGATCAATTTCTTATAATAATAACAGCTATTTCACATAATTAATCGTTTATTGGAAAAATGAACTTGTATACAATATACATTGGTGAGTGCTGCTGGACTATGTTTGAATTACGTATTGATCTATCCCAGTGTTATTTCAACTATAGGTCATTCATGTTCACTTTGATGTCAGAGAAATGTTCATAACTATTATTTGGAATGACTAACAATCTTTTTTCCAGGATCATTTTCATATACTTATCCTTCTTGTTCTTTTTTTTGTGTACATAAAATTTCAATGCACTGCTTTATCATTGTATTATGGTATAATCATGTATTAATCTTATCACATTAAACTATACCCTATTTACAAATGTTCATTTTGAGCACCGAGTGAATGTGGACAGACTTTAGTACATGCAGTTCTGCCTTATAGTTTTCTTCATACTATGATTACAACATTAATAAAATATGAATTTTCATGAACGCAATAGCAGATTAATATTTGACAGTTTCGTCTTATTCCCGGCAGACTTCCATTTTAAAGTCAACTGTAAATATTGTAAGTGACTCATCTTTTTATATCGATATTTAATAATTTTGTTAATAATAATTATACAATACAAGAACTGTCAAACAGAAAAGAAAAAGAATTGAAAACAAGTAACTATAGCTTTTCAATTCTGTGTCTTAACAAAGGGTGTGGCTACACCAGACTACAGCATACTATATATATGCTGAAGTCTGGCATAGCCATATCCTTCGCTTGGAGGAGGATGGGTCTGTTTTCATATTCAAAACTTGTTCTCCAGGAATATAATTAGTGGTTAACACATCTATCCACAAGCAATTGCTTTATCATCTTCTCCAGAGATAGAAGAGTCCTTATTAGTTCAGACTCTAAAGGTGCTCCTGGGCCCCATGAACAAGTGTTGTCTACTTGGAATGAGTCCATTCATTTCATATTTGTGTTATAATTATAATGTATACCTAACAATGATAATTATATTCACAACATAAGAATGCTGTAATTAGCATCTATATGTGCAGCCGAATAGGTTTAGTGTATGCGTCCCCAGACCCCTTCCTCCTCCAAGTGAAGGGTGTGGCTACACCAGACTGAATATGCTGTTGAGTTTCAGACATGAGGAAATCATAAGCAATGATTAAATCGGTCATCATAAAGCAATCATAAAGATATGCTTCCTCAATATATTATGTTATAAGTGGCTTCTTGTGTCATGAAGTCATTTATAACAATTAATAATATTAATTTCAGTGCTGGGCAACATTATCATGATAATGCTATATAAATATATTCACTTCAAGCTCTGCCAACAATGAAATATATATATATATATATGTATTTATATGTATATATGTATATATCATATATATTGTGCAACATTACGACCCTAAAAGACAGGCATCAATCCTGGAATTGCTAATATCAAATCATATAAATATGAATATATTTAGCAATTGTTCTTAATATTATATTGCCCACAACTACTGCTATTAGCGCAATGTCATTACTTATAAATAATTACCTGTTTGGGTGGTTCATCAGGTGGAAGAACAAGGGAATCATCACCTTGTGGCATATCTAGGAGAAATAAAATGTCTTTCATTATTAATTGTTAATAACTATTAGTTTATATATAGAAGCCCATACAATGATAGAAAGTGGAAGAGTATAATTCCACTTTCTATCATAATATGATCTTGGTTTACAATGTAATATAAGCTTTACATAGTAAGAGTGGAGTTGGTAATACAACTTCACAAGCAGATCCTAGGTGGATCATTGTGGACCCTTCCTCTTCTTTTCAATTTAATTAATATCAACTCACTGTTACTGAGGTTGGCAATAGAATACTAAGTAGAACTGTTTCTCCACAAAAGCTCACTATAATTGGTCAAAGTGTATCTATGTTGTCATAAAAAAAGGTTAACAAGAGGGATTTGAACTAGCTCCAAATGAGCAATAGAAGATAAAACGATAACAGAGGAAGTTGAACCAAGGACCCTCAGCAAACAAACAATGTTCTTTCGGTTGTTCATTCATTCAGTTGACTACACTAAATGGAGCTTACTCTGACTTGCTTCAATGAAGACATGTAGTACTGACATCAATACTATGATAATTGTTGTTACCGAGTACTAAAACTAGAACTATCCATCACTAAAACAGATAGCTAATTTTGAGATTGTATCACCTTTTTTAACGAGATGTGTTAGTTGAGCATTAATAATACGGTATGTTGGCCTAAGTTTTTAGGACGTTTCGACCCGAAGGTCTTCATCAGCAATCAGCAATTGCTGATGAAGACCTTCGGGTCGAAACGTCCTATTATTAACGCTCAACTAGCACATCTCGTTAAAATTGCCAACATGGTAAACAGTATCTGTGATATAGTTGTATCACCTCTCAATAAACAGTTCATCACTTACCACAAGTATAGCTATAACCAGGAGTGCATGAATTGCCGCCTTCCTGCTCTTACACATGCAATTATACAAGTTTCCATTTTAAAAAGCAGCAGAACAATCACAAGCACATGCATATATAATGAATAATGTAAAACCTGTCAGCATAAAATGGAACAGCACATGAATATGCTCTCAAATATCTCATGAATATTATTACTATGACCACACAAGATTTCAAACTGCAATCATATCCATCCAATATTATTTAAGTGCAAATCAAAGTTTATTCTATGAACTGTAGAGTAGAAAGTTTTCACATTAATAAATATCATTTGAAAAACATTTCAGTACATGTATGAGACCATTTAATTTCCATGACACAAAGGCAGAGGGCTTGGTTTTAGCCAATAAAGATCATATCTTCCATGCAGTAAATAAACTATTTCATTACATTCATATGACATACCATGGGTGATCAGGGTTTAACTGGTACAGTAAACACATTATGTGGAAGTGGAGTTTCATAAGGTTAGCATTAAAATATTTGAAGTTTACATAGCTATAGTGATTTGCTGTAAAGAGTTGTTAAAGAAATTCAGTCATTTGCAAGAGAAAGGCAAGCAAAGTGAGTGTTTGCAATGCAGGACTCAATGAGCAATACCTTTAAACCACACCCATGCAAAAACTATGAACACAACTTTTAAGTTTAAGGATTACAATTAGTGATGTGCGATACGTATCGATATATCGAAATATCGAAATTTTCGTTGAATATCATGATACAATATTAGCTTTTGGGTGTATCGATACACTGGAATGGACAGTTTAGTAAACATGGTTTTTCTAATTTGTCTAATTTGATAACTAAAAGTAATTATAAAAAGCTAGTGTGCATAACTTTCAATGATTTCTTTTACCATTCCTTGACAAATACATCCAAATAAGGACATTTATTTACATTTTATAAGTGTTTCAGTATTATTTCAAATATCGTGATATTTTTGGCAGCGATACGCAATACTATTATTTAGTTGTATCGCACATCCCTAATTACAATTTCAGATTTTATTATAATTTGCATGACACAAACTACTGATGGGTAGAACACAAGTTTAAGCTTAAGGGTTGCCATTCCGCCTGTGCTGTAATGTGTGTAGGTGGAGAGACCAGGTCATGAGGCTAAATATGAGGTCAGTTTGGTATTTCTAAAGCTTAAAATCACACTGACCACTCATAACAATAACTACAAAGGTGTTTAAGTACTTAACATAATGTGAAATGAAACCCTGAGAACAAGATGGGTTATTTCCCTGTTACCAAAAGCTTGAAGTTAGTTAACTAAACAATCAACAATGCCCAACATAGTCTATGCTGTATGAAATATATTCTATCTGTACATACCTGCAACAGAACGAGTTTTTTCCTGAAAGGATCTCTCGTATTCATCTGCCATATAATTCTCAGCCACATCTCTTGACCTCAGTGCTTGTAGGAGTTCTCTTCTAGTACATTTATGGCTAGGCATGGTACTCAACCATGTACTGAACATAGTTCTTCTACAGTCTTCAACGTTATTAGCATGTTGTTTTGCTATCCCCTCCAATATACTATTTTCAAGGTCTAGTTGGATACCTAAGGCATGCCACTTAACAGTTCTAACATGTTCTTGGAGTTCTTTGAGCTCTGGGCGCTCGTCCATGTTTAATAAAGAAGGGTGGGGCTGAAATAGGGCGTGGCTGCAATACTACAATAATAATTATTGTTAGTAGATTTTGTTTCAGTTATATATATATATAATTATATATAGATATATACATATCCCACCTACAACACAGACATGGGCATGCGCAATTGCCTAGCACATTTTGTCGTAGCTGTGGCTGAAGAGACGACTGTCACAGTTCCAAGGAAGCGAATTTTCTTGAAAGAACATCGGTTTAAGTCAGTTATTCACCAAGAAGTTAGCAAATTGCCTGTGCAATTGCCTAGCCATTATGTCGTCATGACAGCTTTTAATAAGGTGATAGGGCTTATATCAAACATCAAAGGGATATAAAGAACCCACAAGGGCTTATATCACATTTTTAATTCCTTTGATGTCTGTTGGAGCTGAGATATATATATATATATTTACTGATTTTGGGAACTTCACACTCAGACAACACTAAACTGAAATAAACAGTAAAGGTATTAATTGTGCTATATATATATATATGATACGTGTATATAGGATAGTATTGTTTCATCTACTGAGTCATGTTTTAGTCTCACATAGCCAGACCCATACCACTGCAAGTGAGGGGAAGGGTCTGGTTTAATACTTCTGAGTACTATAAGATTCACTGTAGAACTCAAGTACCTGCTAAGTAGGTTTGGAGTCATGGGTGATGAAAAATCCAATAACCAAAAGTATCTAGGCGTCAAAATACTGTTCAGGAAGCTTTACAGACGTATCAATACAAGTTTAGTATTGCTCTATCCTTTCTTTTATATCCTGCTTGTTAGTGCATCTTGTTTTTTCTGTATTTATTCTTTTTTCGTAGTTTTCTGTATATACGATAGATATACATTTCACATCTGGTACATAAATGCATACATATATGATGATTACTCCACCAATGATGGCAATATGTGAACACAGTTAAAGTTAGGTAGAACTTCACTGGTCATCAGGAGTCATGGACAGTGACAGATTGTTTGAGCAAGGGTGATGGCTGATATCACATGTAGTACTTGACTTGCCACACATTGGGCAGGTCACTACTAGAACTGCCATTATGCTGATGTTTCTGTCTGGTATGCTTGGAGAGACCTTATTAGGATTGGCACTCTTTGCCACATGTAGAGCAGATGTAGGACTGCAGACCAACTGGGCCATGAACTTTAAATTTTTTTTCAGAACACTAAAGATGAGTAGCCAATCTGCTATAGCTGAAGAGATTTGGTTAGCCAGGAGTTGTAGTTTGGTCCAGTCATTACTGACTATATATATTGCTGCATGGTCAGCAAAGATGAGTTCCTGAATGACAGCCTTCATATAATTATGAGACCAGTTGAGATCAAATAGCTTAGCATTGACCTTAAACCTCAAAGCCACTCCAACTGGTAATTCATGTAAGGCCTGTGTAAATGCAGTAGCAAAGAAGTAATTAAAAACGGTAGGAGCAACTACACAACCTTTTTGCAGGCAACCACTAATAGGGGAAGGTTTAGACGTTTCTTCTCATATTTTAACTACTCCCATGGTGTCTGTATGAAACCTTTTAATGATGTTTACTATTGTAGAGGAAACTCCAAGCTTTGACAAGAATTCCTACAATTGATTGTATCATATGCTTAAAAGCTAAATCAACAAAGATGATGAAGAGTGGTCGATTGTGCTCCCTGCTTTTTTCTTCAATGGTCTGAAAGTGAAGATCATGTTCATGCAAAATCTATTTCTTCTGAAGTCACATCACATCTCAGGAAAAGCATGGACGTTCAATAATGCAGTGGTAGCAATGTTGTCATCAGAAGTTTGCTGTGGATCTTACACAGCACAGCTATTCTCCTGTAGTTGCTACAGAGTTCTTTGTTTCCCTTTGTATGAATTGGAATAAGAACTTCATCTCACCACTCCTAAGGATCATACTCAGCAGTTCAGATCATCTCATATAGAGTATTCCCTATTTAAAAGTTGTTGGAAGTATTGCTTCCAACAATGCATGAGATTCTCCTTCATAGACATGCTACTATCATCCTGTATCTTAACAGATCAAGACCTCTTCACTTTGTGACTTCTATAAGTAAGTTGTCTTAAAGCTTCGTAGAAACCCTTTTGATCATTATGGTCCACCAAAACCTGTAAATGCTTTGATCTCTCCACCAACCAGTCATTCTGTGTTTTCCGTAGCCATGACCTGATCAAAGGCTTCATCTTATGGTAATGATGCTTGATATTATCATCACTGCATGTGATTTCAAAGGTATTTCCTCTAAACTCATTACATCTTTTCAGCAAAGTTTCAATCTCTTTGTCATTTTAGTCAAACCAGTCCTTCATCCATTTTTTTTTCAATAGCCTAGTACTTCAGCATCAAATACTCCCAGAAATCTCTAACTGTACAAGGTACAGAGTCTACCACAGGTGGTATATCAGGTATATATGGTAATTCTGTATTCTGCAGGGTATTCTTCACTATGGGATCATTCTTTTGCCTTCCCAAGATGCGCTTAATGGATATTCATAGTTTACTGTACAACAAATGATGATTCTACCAACTATTATATACTCTGGAGTCTAGGACCTGATGTTTGTAATGTTGCCTAACCACAATATGGTCTACCATGTGCCATTTTCTTGAACTAGGATGTTGCCGTGTACATGTGAGTCTGTGTTTGAAGTTGGTGTTGGTAACAGTCGAATATTTCTTCTTCAGCAAAAGTCTGATAGATACGATTCCAGGGCTTACTGCATCCAATGACACTACAGCTGGATGTAGTTTCATCATTAGTACAATGGCCTGTTCTCACTCTTCTCTCAGTGGTTTCACACTATATAGGTAACAAAGCGAATCTGTTCAAATTCACCTTTTTCAGTATTCTAGTTTCGCTAAGAGCTGCAAGATTGATTTCCAACCTGTTAAGCTCATGGCAAACAAGAGCAGCACAACCAGGAAGGGTTTCCATTCTGTTTGCTGACTTCTTTCATCCAAGATAATGAGATTTAGTCAGCTGAGTACATTGTCTGTCGTTATCCTCATACTCCAGGTTGCTACTCTAAAAGATTGTGACTTATTTACCATTCTTCCAGGGGTATAGTTCGGTTTTTCATCAGGTTGTCAACAGGATTCTGTTAGCACAACTCTTCTCTGACACCGGTACCGTCATCATAGTACATGCCAAGTTTCTCACCATGTTAGAGAGGATCCCTCTAGTTCCTATCTTTTCTTTTATACTTTTACTGAGTTTTTGACACAATTTATATATTAGGTGCAACTGGGGTGTGAACCCAGAGGCACCAACCTCCAAAGAGACACTCACCTGGAGGTGAAGGGGTGGTCTTCACAGCTTAGAAGGGGCTGACACCAAAGTCAAAACATAACCTTCCAGCCACATAGGCATGTCATAAATACATACATACATACGTACATACATATTTACATACATGCATACATATAATAATAATAATTATTATAATGTGAATGTATGTAAGTATGTACATATATATGTACGTATGATATAATTATAATATACATATATTACCTACATACATACATACATTATGAATTATAGGATGATCTGACAGCAATAATACGATGTTAATGTATTACAAGATTTATCAATATCAGTTAAACCAGGACAAACTATAGCACTAGTAGGTCCATCAGGATGTGGTAAAAGTACTGTAGTCTCTCTTATTGAAAGATTCTATGATCCATTAAAAGGTGGAGTCCTCTTAGATGATGTTGATATACAAGAACTCAATATTCGTTGGTTAAGGACTCAATTAAGTATTGTATCTCAAGAACCTATTCTATTTGATACTAGTATATCTGATAATATAATCATCATGAGGTATCTGATGAAGAGATTATTGATTCTGCAAAGGCTGCTAATATTCATGATTTTATACAATCATTACCACAGGTATGTATATAGTACTATTTGTTCCTTCTGTTCATATCTATTTATGTGTTCATGCCATCTATCTATCTATGCATCTATCCATCTATGTAAGTACGAAAATATATGTATTTGTCATTCCATCCATACCCATTCATCCATCCATCCATCCATCCATTTATTCTTCCATCCATCCTTCCATTCATTTATCCATCCATCTATTCATCCATCCATTCATCCATCCGTCCATCTGTTCATTCATCTATCTATCCATTCATTCAGTGCTATAGTATTAACGCTGGTGATAAAGGCACTCAGTTAAGTGGAGGACAGAAACTAAGAATTGCCATAGCTCATGCTCTGATCAGAAACCTTAAAATACTTCTTCTAGATGAAGCAACATCGGCCCTAGATAGTGAGAGTGAGATAATAGTCCAGGAAGCTCTTGATAAAGCTAGGGAGGGTCGTACTAGTATAGTAATAGCTCATAGGTTATCCACTGTGTACAGTGCTGATTGTATTGTGGTAATAGCTAATGGTAGTGTTGTTGAGAAGGGTACACACACTGAACTATTAGCTAAAGGAGGTGTATATATTATCAGTTACATCAACATCAACACTTGATAGGAGATGAGGAGAAATAAGAATTTAATTAGGAACTTTATAATCACATAATTATTATTAATATTTGAACACTTCAACTATTTTACTTGCTGATATTAAATGATTTTGTCACTTCATTAATTTTTTTATATAATTGTTTGAGAAATAATTCATTTTTCATATTAACTACTACTCTTTTAATTGTTGATCTCATCCTAATATCACTACTAATGATGATGACACTATGTCTCTATAGTTTAATGCAAATGTTGTCCATAGTCCCTAGACACTCTGGTTTGATGATCTGGAGATGGTATTAATTATACCTCATCTCTAATATCATATATACTGTAATTGATGACTTAATAATAGTATTATATACTTAAAAATAAACGATTAATTAATAATAACTAAACAACCTACAAAAGTAAATATTACTATTATAAGTTATTTTCTTAACTTCTTTTCTCCTCTTTCCAAAATTTTAACTACTTCATGTTTTCCATATTGACGTGCCAGGTCTAGAGGTGAGCGTCCTCTCTGTGTTATAATATAATAAATTAATATATAATAATTATGTGTTATGTAAGTAATTACTACCATTATTATTATCATAATCATTATAATAATTATTATTATCATAATATATCTTAAGATAACTATAGTTTGTGGATACTAATTATATCATATTTTTATTGAATTCAACAAATCACTATTATTAATACACATATCATGATTACTATGAACATGAGATTATTATAATTAATATCACCAAATTGAATATTTGATTCCACAAACAATAGTTATCTTAGGATACTAATACTATTATAATGAATTATCAAATATCAGTTATACAATGGAACCTATATTACCATTAGGACACACATCAATGATTATTATAATATTTATTATAAGCTTTTACAAGAATTAGAAAAAAGAAATTATTAATCAAATATATGATCTCATTTTGAGACATCTGAATGATGTTGTATTATAATCATATCATAATAATCATTTGTAATATAATTTAATATTATTAAGTAAACATGAACCAATCATAATATTTACTTACCCAATCCTTTACATGAATATCAGCACCATGTGATAATAACACTTTCACAATATCAACATGACCTCTCTTAGATGACAAATGTAAAAGTGTTAGTCCTCCCTGTAGTAAAAACAATCATTAGATACTTGTAATATCTTGTGTTTATGATAATAATAATAATAGTTAATTAAGTAGTTATTAATGTTATGACATCATAACAGGTTAATAGTTAATAATAATTATAACAAATATATATTACAGATATACATTAGCTATGTAATTAATTATATAATCAATATATAAATTATAATACATAATATTATTTTATTTAATATTTACCTACCTTATCCTTTACATGAATATCTGCACCATGTGATAATAACACTTTCACAACATCAACATGACCACTCTCAGATGACAAATATAAAGGGGTTTGTTGATACTGTAGTAATAGCAATCATTAGATACTCGTAATATCTTGTGTTTATGATAATAATAATAATAGTTAATTAAGTAGTTATTAATAATTTGACATCACAACAGGTTATTAGTTAATAACAAATATATATTACAGATACACATTAGCTATGTAATTAATTATATAATCAATACATAAATTATAATACATAATATTTATTTAATATTTACTTACCCTATCCTTTACATGAATATCAGCACCATGTGATAATAACACCTTCACAATATCAACATGGCCACTCTTAGATGACACATGTAAAGGTGTTTGTTGAAGCTGTAGTAATAGCAATCATTAGATACTTGTAATATCTTGTGTTAATGATAATAATAATAATAATAGTTAATTAAGTAGTTATTAATGTTATGACATCATAACAGGTTATTAGTTAATAATAATTATAACAAATATATATTACAGATATACATTAGCTATGTAATTAATTATATAATCAATACATAAATTATAATACATAATATTTATTTAATATTTACTTACCATATCCTTTACATGAATATCAGTACCATGTGATAATAACACATTCACAATATCAACATGACCACTCTGAGATGACAAATGTAAAGGTGTTAGTCCACCCTGTAGTAATAACAATCATTAGATACTTGTAATATCTTGTGTTTATGATAATAATAATAATAGTTAATTAAGTATTTATTAATGTTATGACATCATAACAGGTTATTAGTTAATAATAATTATAACAAATATATACATTAGCTATGTAATTAGTTTTACAATCAATAGATTAATTATAATACATTATATTTATTAAATATTTACTTACCCAATCTTTTACATGAATATCAGCACCATGTGATAACAACACATTCACAGTATCAACATCACCACTCTGAGATGAAAAATGTAAAGGTGTTTGTCCACCCTGTAGTAATAACAATCATTAGGTACTTGTAATATCTTGTGTTTATGATAATAATAATAATAGTTAATTAAGTAGTTATTAATGTTATGACATCGTAACATGTTACTAGTTAATAATAATTATAACATATATATATTACATATATACATGTACATTAGCTATGTCATTAATTGTAATAATCACTACATAAATTATAATACACAATATCAGGAGCTTATGAGCGGAGTGAAGTGGCACGAAGGAGCGTCAAACTATAATATGTTCTGCAAACCATCTGTTGTCAAATAACACCTTTGCAAACTTCCTTATATGGAAAACCTCTGTACACTGCGTATGTGATTTAAGTAGGAATGATAAGTGTTGATAAAATATAAAATCATGTGCGTCTGACAAGATGACTGTATAATCCCCCACTTCTTTCCAGATAGAATCGATACTAGTATAGTCACAAAGGATAGGTGCTACCAAACTATGTAACAAAAGTTTCAAAGTGCTGTCGGTGTGTTGATTCTACAGGGTGTACAAAAGGACTATTAATAGACAACAACAAAAGCAATATCTCTAATGAAATAAGCACATGATGATACTTTGTTTCTTAGAGCAGAATTTTAAACCGCCTTGTATTCAAGCTTTCTTCTCCAGTTTCTTTTTGCCTTATAGAACTTGCGTTTTAGGCTTCCAATTAGTTTGAAGTATCCCATTTGAAATTTTTCAACCCAAAAATTTGTGCATTCGTTCTTTTAATCGCTATTTCATCTGTACTAAACAATGAATCTGCTTAGGACTGTAGCTTGACTGTTCTTCTGCTAGAGTTCTTTTGGCAATGTTTTCTTGACTAGACTCTAATGATTGCCCAAAAAGGGTCAATGCAGTTTGATGCTCCTTTGCGTCGTTTTGTGGCACTCATAAGCTTCGGATAATTTTTACTTAATATTTACTTACAACATCCTTTACATGAATATCAGCACCATGTGATAATAACACATTCACAATATCAACATGACCACTCTTAGATGAGAAATGTAAAGGTGTTTGATGATACTGTAGTAATAACAATCATTAGATACTTGTAATATCTTGTGTTTATGATAGTTAATTAAGTAGTTATTAATGTTATGACATCATAACAGGTTATTAGCTAATAATAATTATAACAAATATATATTACAGATATACATTAGCTATGTAATTAATTATATAATCAATACATAAATTATAATACATAATATTTATTTAATATTTACTTACCCTATCCTTTACATGAATATCAGCACCATGTGATAATAACACATTCACAATATCAACATGACCACTCTCAGATGACAAATGTAAAGGGGTTTGTCCATCCTGTAGCGATAACAATCATTAGATACTTGTAATATCTTGTGTTTATGATAATAATAATAATAGTTAAAAAAGTAGTTATTAATGTTATGACATCATAACAGGTTATTAGTTAATAATAATTATAACAAATATATATTACAGATATACATTAGCTATGTAATTAATTATATAATCAATACATAAATTATAATACATAATATTTATTTAATATTTACTTACCACATCCTTTACATCAGTATCAGCACCATGTGATAATAATACATTCATAATATCAACATGACCACTCTTAGTTGACAAATGTAAAGGTGTTAGTCCATACTGTAGTAATAACAATCATTAGATACTTGTAATATCTTGTGTTTATGATAATAATAATAATAGTTAATAATAATTATAACAATTATATATTACAGATATACATTAGCTATGTAATTAATTATATAATTAATACATAAATTATAATACATAATATTTATTTAATATTTACTTACCATATCCTTTACATCAGTATCAGCACCATGTGATAATAATACATTCATAATATCAACATGACCACTCTTAGTTGACAAATGTAAAGGTGTTAGTCCATCCTGTAGTAATAACAATCATTAGATACTTGTAATATCTTGTGTTCATGATAGTAATAATAATAATTAATTAAGTAGTTATTAATGTTATGACATCATAACAGGTTATTAGTTAATAATAATTATAACAAATATATATTACAGATATACATTAGCTATGTAATTAATTATATAATTAATACATAAATTATAATACATAATATGTATTTAATATTTACTTACCCCATCCTTTACATGAATGTCAGCACCATGTGATAATAACACTTTCACAATATCAACATAACCACTCTTAGACGAGTAATATAAAGGGGTTAGTCCATACTGTAGTAATAACAATCATTAGATACTTGTAATATCTTGTGTTTATGATAATAATAATAATAGTTATTAATGTTATGACATCATAACAGGTTATTAGTTAATAATAATTATAACAAATATATATTACAGATATACATTAGCTATGTAATTAATTACATAATCAATACATAAATTATAATACATAATATGTATTTAATATTTACTTACCCCATCCTTTACATGAATGTCAGCACCATGTGATAATAACACTTTCACAATATCAACATAACCACTCTTAGACGAGTAATATAAAGGGGTTAGTCCTCCCTGTAGTAATAACAATCATTAGATACTTGTAATATCTTGTGTTTATGATAATAATAATAATAATTAATGAAGTAGTTATTAATGTTATGACATCATAACAGGTTATTGTGATTGTGCAAGTGAAAATCAGTCTTATTTCATTTCAAATTCTACCGAATGCTTAAGTTCAACCACTTGTTTTTCAGCCGTCTTGTGCTAGAATGTAACAAAATTTGATAACTAGACAAGACAAGAACTGATCTGATTAGTTTTCCTGAAAAATAATGAAATGAGAAACCACATTGGAAAACGATGAAAATGAAATAAGACTGATTTTCACCTGCAGTCAATTATATAGTCAATAATAATAATATCCTTAACAGATATACATTAGCTTTATAATTAAATATATATTCAATACATATTTATTTAATATTTACTTACCTCATCCTTCACATCAGTATCAGCACCATGTGATAATAATACATTCACAATCTCAACAAGACCACTCTTAGATGACAAATGTAAAGGGGTTTGTTGATACTGTAGTAATAACAATCATTAGATACTTGTAATATCTTGTGTTTATGATAATAATAATAATAGTTAATTAAGTAGTTATTAATGTTATGACAAACAGATTAATAATTACATATAACAAATATATTATACTACAGATATATAATAGCCATGTAATTAATTACAATTAAAATCCTATATTTACACATAATACATGTGATACTACAAATATTCATTTCAATACAATATCAAGTAGTTTGTTAATCAGTATTGATGGTATCGAGTATGATACTGATATTTGATATTACACATAATACATGTGTTCATACATTAGATTCAAATTTAATACAAATTCTGTTTAAAATGTCGGAATGGTATGTACATTTATCTATTAAATGGTGTGACATATTGAAATAGAGGTGTTATAGACCTGTATCAGTATCACTATCAATACTTGGACATTACTCAATACCAGAAATTTCAGATGTGGTATTGAAGTATTGAGTATCTTGATATCATATCACTCATCACTAACATATATATCACAAGAGTTAGAATTAGCTCCTACATGTACTATACAATATATTACTGTGTGTGGATATGATAACTCACCCAGTGTTTCTTATTAGGGTTAGCACCCTTGTTCAACAATAGTTTAGTTTCAGATACATGTTGATTCTTCACTGCTTTATACAGATCACCATCCTATAGTAATATATGAATATAGATATATAATTATTATCACACAACATAATACATACTAGTTTATACTGTTCCTCTTCTGTGAGTATTTTTGATGATTGTAATTCTAAATAATTATAAAAGATGAATATAACAAATGATATAGTATGTTATATGTTATTATACTGGAATCACATGTAAGCTATAAATATCATTATTACTATTGGAAGTGTACTACTGATTTTGTTTCACTACTGGCTTTTAGACTACATAATTATGACATTACTGGAAGATTTGCAAACAATGAGATTTTTAGACAACAGAATATATGGTTCATGTGAAATGGCTCTTCGTTATCAAAACAAACAAATTATTTATCAAAATCATGTAACATTTTTATTTATTACCTTAGTTCTTAACATGTATATATAGATAGATGAATAACAAGTAATAATAACAATATTCATAGTTTACATGTGATTTAATTGTATACAAACGCCTGTGACCACCTCTGGTGGTATAATAAAAGTGAGTTCATGGGAAGTATGTGGTTCAACCATTTCCAAGTTTTCTACTGTTCTAGTTCTATGACATTTAGGATGCATTAGCTCCATGACTACATGGTTAGCGTGCACGAATACAATAAATCCATTAACGCACGGATACCGGAAAATATCAGTTGTTGTATACGCGTATTGTCACTCGTCCTTCAGACTCATGACAATACTTCGTATCCAACTCATGATATTTACCGGTGTCTATGCGATAATATAAATATATACTACACTTTGACACTTGCAGAAACAATACAATTAGTATTTAGGTACATCAATCATTATGTACGCTCTGTGCACATGGAAACAACACAAAATATCATTACAACATCATACCTTCATGAAACCAGGAAAGATGTCTGGTCTTATCAGCTGAGCATTTGATATTGCTTACATCACAGCCGAGTATTTCCTCATGTTCACTAATTAGATGGCAAAGATGGAATGAGGAATTCGTACATCCTTCCATTTTACATCTAAACCCTTCCTGTGTAGAAGCCAGAGAATCAGTCCAGCCAAACTTGTGGACAATTGAATCTATACCTTGATGAATCATACGACGGATGTGGAAGCAGTTACGAGATGGACCGAAGTAGCGTATAGTTAATGATTTGACCTGATCTAGTAAATGTAGAGCACCACCGAAATGATGACACCTCAGGACAACTTTATTACGATAAACATCCTTAACCAACTGAAATTGAGTTGGAGAAACATGCCCAATGAGATAGACTACCAGTGATGTGAAGAGACCATTAGGAATCAATTCACCATCCCATGTTAGATATAGAGGCTCAATAGCATCACTACTATCTTCAAATGGATCATCGATTATATCCAGGACACATGGAATGAAATATCTTGTGTCGTTTGGGATCTGTGATATGATTAGTAAGCCTTCCATTAGCTTTAGGAAATCATCACAAGAGAAAACATCCTTCTCGAATTCCATGGTGTCTAGTAACTGTCGTTTGAAGATTCCTTTTGTTTTAAGGCTCCTAATTGTGGCATCGTCATAGCGATCATCTCCATACGAAACAGCAATTATCTGAGACAGCATATCAAATAGCACTTGTGGGTCAAGAAACACCACATGAGATAGAATACCAGGGAAATGGAGATAAATGGACAGATTATGGAAGTACCACAAAGCAGCCTGTACCTCCTTACTTTGCATACCAACTGACTTTCCAATCTCAACACATTCATCAAGGCTTATCATTCTTCGACCTTTTGTTTTGGATTTTAGCTCTACCTGGAAGAAGAACCATCGTGCAGGAACTTCAGCTCTAATGTAAGATCGACCTGTAATACGTCGGATTCTTTCGGCAATCTCTTCTTCATTTCTACCTCTACCCATATTGTTAACTGGGAAGATGATATCTTTACCTTTGATGTAATCATGTCTGACATCTTCATAATTCTTAAGCTCACTATGAAGACGCTCGTTCTTCTCATCAAGGCTCTCTTTAAGCTCATTATTTTCTTGAAGCCTTTCATATTCATCATAGCAAGTACCAATCACTATAAAGTGTGGCCTTCCATACTTTTCTAATCGATCAAAGGAAGGAGGACGAAGCTGAGACTTGCAACGAAAAAAGCTCTTTGTAAGCTGCGTAGTGCTCATCTGTCTTTTCTCACCTTCACCAACTTTTCTCCCATGCACTGAATAGAAGAAATTTGCAGCATCATCAAGCTTTTCATCAAGCCTAAAGAGAACCATATTGAGAGAATGATAACGAAGTAGTGCTGGAGCAATATCTAGGAAAGCAGCCTGACCTCCTAAGTCAACACCATACATCATATGAGTGTTATACAACTCATCAGATTTCTTTACTTCAGTAATCAACTGAAGAAGTTCTTCATTTAGAGTAGAAGTATCAGTAGATAGAGAATCATGTGGCTTCTTTTTTAGCATTACTTGTGATGTGAGTAGTGGCTTCTCTTTGGACTCTTGTACACCATACATTGATTGTAACTGTTCCTTTTCTGGAGAATAGTCAGTAGGTACAGACTTGTCAGGTTTTGTTTTTGGTGTCACTTGTGATGGGACTAATGCCTTCCCTTTGGACTCTTGTACACCAGATATCAATTGTAGCTGTTCTCTATCTTGAAAATGGTCAGTAGACAAAATGTCGTGAGGCTTCTTCTTTGTCATTGCTGGCGATGTGAGCAATGGCTTCTCTTTGGTCTCTTTTACTTCAGAAATTGACTGCAGCTGTTTTTTATTTTGAGAATGGTCAGTAGACAGAGAGTCGTGAGGTTTCTCTTTTGGTGTCACATGTGATGTGGGTAATCGTTTCTCTTTAGACTCTTTCACTTTAGACATTGATTGCAGCTGTTCTTTATCTTGAGAATGGTCAGTAGGGAAAGAGTCGAGAGGCTTCTTCTTTAGCATTGCTAGCGATGTGAGCAATGGCTTCTCTTTGGTCTCTTTTAGTTCAGAAATTGACTGCAGCTGTTCTTTATTTTGAGAATGGTCAGTGGGCATCGAGTCGTGAGGCTTCTTCTTTGGCAATGCTAGCGATGTGAGCAATGGCTTCTCTTTGGTCTCTTTTAGTTCAGAAATTGACTGCAGCTGTTCTTTATTTTGAGAATGGTCAATGGGCATCGAGTCGTGAGGCATCTTCTTTGGTGTCACTTGTGATGTGAGTGGTGTCTGATATACACAATCTATTTCTTCTTGTGAGGTACTCTTCATTTCATCTTCATTCGATTCTTGTAATTCTTGAGGTTCAGTTTCATCATTTTGAGTTCGAACACTGTACTTTATGGCCTGAAGGAATTTGATTTTCATAGTCTCGGGATCTGCTGATGTCCAAAAGCAGCTTTCATCAGACATGATAACATCATCACGTTCCTCTTTACTAACCAAACGTACCTCGGGAGCTTTAGCAACAGGAGTGCTATGATGTTCAGTGACTGGTTCCTTTCTCAATAGCAGATTTAATAAGGACGTCTTGCCAACTCCTGATGCGCCAAAGAGTGCAAAGCTTGTCCACTTCACACTGACGAATCCTTTCTTTTGGGCATTCTCCAGTATTTGTAAAAGCTCTGTATAATAAAATATATTTTTATAAGGTGATAACTTGTTTGTTGAAGTAGAATATTAAATTCAATTTTGAGATTATATTTATTGTAAAGCCAGAAATGTTAGCTGGACATTAACTATGTTAGTAATTGTGAGATTACTAAATAGCTGTTAATTATTATAGCTGTTAGTTCACATATAATGATTTGGTAATATGACTGTTTATGTGAAAAATCATGATAGTTTTGTGGTTAAAGTGTTTGACTCTCATTGTGGTCAAATCCTGGACTGACAATGTTGTTCATATGTCTTAGTACATTAACATTAATTAGTGTTGTTTTAGTCTGACACTAATGACCACTTTTAGTTATAGTTATAATGTGAAGAGTTTTGCATAATTTTAGTTTAGTTATAGTTTAATTAACTAAAATAACCAAGGTTATGTTAGGCTTACTAAAAGGGTTTTAACTAACTAAGAGTGCCCATTATTGTCCAACTTTCATTTAGTTATAGTTCTTACTGTAGACTTGTAATTCAATTATAGTTTAGTTGACTAAAATCAAGACTCTTATTGAAAGGGGATTTAGTTATAGTTATAGTTAACTAAAACAACACTAACATTATAATGGATGCTAAAGTGTGAATTATAGCTAAAACACTAAATATCACTTTTCTGGGTTTACAGTATAAGAAAAATGGTAAAACTTCATGTGATGTTGAAGTATTGGATTAAAACTTTGGAAACTACTTGTCAACTATATCATTCATATATTATCACCTTGTGGAGTAGGTTCACTCTCTATTGCTCCCTTTATATGTGGTGCAATCTAAGAAACAAAAATGTAATTATAATTATATGTCCACCAACATCAAAATACAAACATACCGTATTCTGTATGTTGGAATATACAAAACGATTTTCAATATCTCTGAGACTCAATACTTTGCAAATCTTTAAATCTGCAAGGCAAGTGAGCTGTTCTTTTGTTAACTGCTGAAACCTGCTGTGGTAGTCATCAGCACAGTAACAGAACACTAAGAGAAGAGAACCTGGTAAAACACTAAGTGGATGGACTGATAATTTGTTACAGCCTAATACATAACAGAGGGAATCACGCAGGCTGGAAATATCTGGCAGCGTCATAGTGTAGTATGTTTCATCAACTCGTAATATAAAAATATTGTCATTCTCAGTGTTAAACAAGATTCCCTTGCAGTCCTTCAAATTACGTTGATAACAATACTCATGAAAAAGATGATAATATTCCATCCACTTTTTCTGTAACTCTGGATAAAAGAGATTCAAAAATACTTCTGAAATAATAGCTACTGGCTTGAAATTGAACCAAGACACACGTATATTCTTGAAATAATGATTTAAATCATCAACACCTGTGATCTCTTGTGGTACAGGAAGCCCTAGCTGACTTTGCAACAATCTGACTACGTCATCGATCACTAGCGGTATCCTTCTCTGTCGATCATACCAATATCCATTCATTTCTCGGTAAAGATTTTCCATTGTTAACAAATAACAAGTACTAAACACCTCTATGACTTCCTCAGTTTGTGCTAGTAATGCAAGATTGACATCATAGTTTGGTTTCAGCAGAGTAGATAATTTCGGAGAATCTCGCTGTAGTAGAATGAAATTTGGATCGTATCGTTTTCTCCTTTGCAAATATCCCCTTTCCTGCCTCCTGTCATGTTTCTCACCTTCTTCAGTGTCAATACCTACAGAACAAACAGAAGGAAAGTAATCATTCTCATCAACTCTATATGGTATCAAAGACAATACAATGTACTTCAAGCATAATATAGTATGTAAATAGGAAAGAGAAGTGTGATTTCATTCATTAAATCCATACTAGTGAGGTGCTACAGGTTGGGAGTTTCAATGATAGACAAACCGCTAATTTTCCTTAACAAAGAAGGGATCAGTGGTATAGCCACACCTGAGCACACATGGGCCCGTGGTTAATGTGTTTAGTCTCTTGATTAATTAACTTTCAAAGGTAATGTAAAAATGTCACGATCAAGCATGCCCATAAGCATTTCTCTTGCACAACAAACTTCGAAACCTGGCTGCTCCAGGAACCCAAACTACATACAGTAGAAGTTAATAAAAATGTTTTGTATTCGTAGTACAGCTGTAATATGGAACTGACTGTTTCAAAGTTGATATTCCAGAAGCTTCTGTCCAGCTTCATCAGCAGTCACAGCTCTTTACTCCATGTGGAAATAGCAAAGCAATTGTGTTAAAAAAGATGAACATGACTGCTAAAGACAGTTGAGTTGCATCAGATTCTCATGCTTTCATAGATGTTAGGAAATACTTGAAGTTAGCAGAAGGAGTGATGAGTAGCTACATAAACAACTCCACAGTAGAGTTTTACAAACAAGAAGCTTCAGTTTTCTTGGTGACTACTTTAGAGCTCATTATAAAAATGGAATTTTAGTGTCCACATAATTAGTAACTGTTTATTGATTTGAGTTACATAGCTAATGTTGTAATTTTACAACATTCTGCTCAGAAAGGAAGTACCACCTAGTTACTAGAATTACTAAACTTCACTACAATTCAAAGGGTCCTGGTGGCACCACTCCAAAAATTACTGCAGCTTACGATGGTATGCAAGTCAGCCTTCTATTGTACAAAACACACAGGCTTTGTTGACACTTTCCTTCAAGTGTCCGACCTTTGATGCTACTTTGAAGTTAGCTTAGGTCACTTTTTAAAAGTAAAAGGAGATTAGAATAGAATATAGTGTATGATGACACATATGTGATGCATTTACTAAGTTATACTTGCTTTGTAGTTTGCTTTAAATGATGTTGGGAGAGTAAATGAAAAAAGAGTTTGCTCGCAGTCGCTGTGTTTCCTATTAATTGGTATGCAAGGTTGAGACGACTGTTAAATTGCGCCAGTAGATCGAGAAAGTTGCAAAATACCTGTATTCAGTTGCAATAAAGGTTTTGCTTTGATGAAGTTGTGAGCCCCACACATATGATCAGTATCAATAATCCATGGTGGGTGTGGTTGGAATAATTATAATTAGCTGGTTAATTTTGAAATGGCCACAGGTTGTGAAACTGTAAGTGATATATGATATATAACTGAATATTTAATTACTGAGTTTTAATGAAGATTTAGAATACTACGAAATGTAGAATGTGTGTAGTACAAAAATGCAACGTAATGTTTCATTGACTCCTCCTATATGTACAGTTTTGTATACCATATATGCTTAAAGGAACACATAGCTGTTCATTTCTTTTCTGGACCTCTGCACTTGGCACTTAAACAATTAATATGGGTGTTTATTTGAGGTAGTCTCTTAAACTATTTTGGAACTGTTTGAAACTTTCTATACATCATTATCAATCTTATAACTAACTGTCTACCAAATTTAAAATACTGTGTTGTTTCCATGAGTCCAGTCAGACTCGACAGAGGAGATCTGCTTGGAATAAGTAGCTTTCACTTACACTGCAGCTCTTTTTCAGTACTCTTGATAGCAAATTCCAGACTAAACTGAGAAAACTCATAACCTATGAAACAATTTCTGCAACACATGTTTGCAAATGCCACACCCAGGTGTTTAATTAAAGTCAGGCATTTATTGGATGTTTCAACCTGGCGTCTAATCAAGACAGGCACTTATTCAGGAGAGGCATTTCTTTAAGCATATACAGTATATGATATTGGGTTGCTCTACTTGCAGTAAACAGCTCAACTCATATGTATACTCAATCTTTATACATGCTACCAGGACACAAAACAGAATTTTTGTTATCACCTTGTTCTTCCATAGAGACACTTTGGCAAAATGGCTTCTCTTGTTGGTTCAACTGCATGAAAAGAAAATGTAATCATAATACTCAAGTGTGTTATAGTGAACATTGGAAGCTGTATTTTTATGGCCCACAGGGCAACCATTATGATTGCTTTCCCAGGTCTTCAAACTGTAAAATGATTTATTATGCTTGCGTCACAGTATACACAGTTGGGGACATTCTGAGAGATTGGTCAGTTAATGAACATGGTGATATATTACACATTATTTATCATATTCAATAGCATGAAAGAGGATTTTACAGGCTATAGTATAATACAGTAGAATGGTGACAAAAGTTTGATATTATTCACAGTTAAGTTGCAAATGTGAATTTTTTACACCATAAATATCGCAGAATGCACACAACCACAAAATTGTTTTTAGTAAACCTAATCTGAACTAAACAGCACCTATTGTAATTTTTATACATTTGTAAGTAGAAAAAGGTAGAAAACCAGAAGCAGATTTGGGGTCAAATGCCTTACACAGCAAGAGACATAATAAGTGACACTAGTCTCATTTTTTATTAGTTATATACATGAGAACTACTGGGTCAAGAAAAAACAATGTGTTATGATCATAATTATATCACACAATTGTTATTCAATAACTGCATGAGTACTAAAAACTCTAACCTTGTCTTCTGTTTCTTTCTTGATAATTACAAACCCTCCAATGGAAACAGAAAGTACTTTCTCGTTTCTCAACTCCTCTTTGTTATTCAATACTAGTCTTATCAGCTCTTCACAAAGATGAGAGGGAGCATAGCAGATCACGATAATGGAGTTCCCTTCGTTCACCACCTTCACCATTATATGTCTAGCGTTTTCATGAAAAGCTTTTCTGAGTAAACTTTGTATATCACTCAGTGTCGTCTTATCTCCTTCCCATTCTAACACAAATTTTACTTCCTCTAGATCTGATCTCTGAAGATTTTTATGTGAATGCTCCATAAAATCCTGACCATATATATGTTGGGTTTTGATCTTCTGACAGAAATCATCAATTGATTTGTCGAATTTCTTGATGAGATCTATTGCATCTTGTAGGTCATATCGTTTGGCAACAGCTTCAAGAAGTTTTGTGTTTGTCAAGGATGTGTAATCACAGACGACTCTCATTGTATCGTTAAGTGATTCAGCAGCTTCGGCATCCTTCCTTAACTCCGGGTAAAGTTTCAGAAAATTTTTGAATTTATCAAAAGAGACGGGTTTGTTTTCAAGAATCTCAGTTACTTTACTGATGAGTATACGAAGTTCTCCCCTCTTTTCGTCAAACTCAGCATGATACTTTTCAGATATCTTGTAATGACCTACACTATCATCATGCTGTACATGTGGTAGGTACAGAGTAATAAATTACAAAAGATGAATTTGTTATTATCATAGCATTCCAATATCACAACTATTTCACATGATTAATCTTTTATTTCAAAAATGAACTTGTATAGGCTACATTGTTGCTTTAGTTTAGAGCTGCTGGGCTATGTTGGAATTACATATTGCTCTATATCTCAACTAGTACATGCAGTTTCCTCAGTTCTACTTTATATTTTTCTTCATATGATGCATTATAGTATGAATTAAGGTAAGAATTGTCATGAACAAAACACCATATTAATAATTCACTGTAGCAGTTTGATATATATATCAAGTATTTTCTTATTCTGTGCTTTGCTTTTGGCTTCAATTTTAAAGTGATGTGAATGACTCATCATATCATGTGGATATCTAATAATTTTGCTAATCATAAATTCTATTCTATTAGTATAATGAATTGCTTTTCTTAATTTACGTAAAACATTACCAATTTGGGCTCTTTGGAGGGAAGAGAAGAAGGCACCTCAACTCCTGTACGTGAGTCATCTATGATAAGTAAAGTGAGGTTCATTCTTTATCATAATATAAATTATTCATGATAATTATTAAGGCTGGAAAGAATATCCATCTGTTTGCTTAATTGTAATTAGAATGAATACTGTTGTCATAAATTATGAATATGCTCTCAAATATGTAATGAACATTATTAGCCTGCATGGCCACAAAAGAAGATAGGCAGAATTATATCTAAAGGAATTCAATCCTCCTATACAAGCAGTGATACAAATATACATGATCTTCACATTTCAGTATGTCTTCTCATAAATTAAATACTTTTTTCATTGTTAGATTGATTGGCTAATTTTTAAACTGAGAATACACCATCCATCCACACAGGCAATGGAACCATTGAGGGGCCATGGGGGACCATGCCCCCCCCCCCTTCGAATAAATTAAATGTGAAATTCACATTCTACAGGGATCTCTCTTTGAGTTGTTGGCAGAGCCACCATCTCAAAAGTGCACAAGAAGTGTTCAATCTTCCAGGTACGCTACATCAGTACTACTGTTATAATGGTTAGTCTGGTCTCTGGTCACATCTTGTTTATTGAACCACTTTATTATTAATTAGTGAACATTAAATTGACAATGCCCTTCATGAATAATTAACGACTAGTATTTTCATGGCACGATTCATGCACCGAAACCGAGCCCCCCCCCCCCCCCCCCCACTGTAAAATATGTTCTGTAGCCTATCCCATCCATGGCATAGAGTGTAGTAGGAGCATGAAAGGGTCAAACGTTTACTAAAGTGTCTATAATCAGGTATAAAGTTTCTTATTATTCACAGGAGATTCACACCTTAAAAGACAATGCAATATGTCGCACATCATGTCAAATAATCTTATTGGACAGATTGCTGTTGGTTTCCTCATAGACAGTATCTACTTTTCACTTGTTCAAATACATTTTTCCTCCCCAGATTGTTTGTGTGAAATCAACATAATGTATCATTTGAAAGTTAGTGTGCACATTTAAACTTGTGATAATAGTGACAATTGAGTTTTGATCTGCAAAACAGTTTTTACAACGATAGTTCAGAACCTTCCTAAGCATATTCTCAGGCTCTTGTAATAAATACTAAAGATAGTTTGAAGATAAGAGCAGTTACTTACCTTGTAATTGTCAAACACTTTGTATGGTAATCCAGATTGACTCAGTTGTGACTTACATGTATATTATACAGGTTGGCTAGAGAGTAGATTAGGCTTGGGGTAAAATTTAAATTGTGACTCCTATGTAAATGGGGCATGAAGCGTAGCACATAATTTTCACCTACTATAATTATTGTTCATGAGGGACATAGTTAATTAATATGTGTGAATACACACGCATATTAATGAATATTTCTACAAAATTCTTGGTCTATATTCAACCCAAATGAAGTGAAAAATTTTCAACTGTCAGGTTAAAATAATCATAAAATATAACATATCATATTCCACTGAACTGCTTTAGTTAAAAAGCGAGGGCCCTGAGACAAAAGTCCCCCTTGTCCACCCCTCTCAGTGTGCCTGATATTATATCTATACATACCATGTCTTCTTTTCCGGAAGGATCTCTCATCATTGTCTGTTATGATCCGCCTCATCTGAAAGAAGAGAAGAGATGACTATATAGTGACAATTAATGCAGGAGATTTGAAATATATATATACATGTAGATATCCCTTGTCTATACGTTTGATATCTATATAATTATTCTTGGCACACACATGTTTATATTTAGTTAAGGAAATTGATTCATTCCGAGGGGGAGGTGGGTTGGTCAAGTAATGGGCATGGCCAAACATGTGCTTGAGCTATATCAAGACCAATAAGACGAAATCCTCTTAATTGAAATTGGAAACTGTAATTACTAGTTGTTATAGCAAAAATACATTTATAATCTTTAAACAAGCACTGTTGAAAAGTAAGATGAAGAAAAATTGAAAAACAAGTAACTATAATATGCTATAGGCTGGCATAGCCACACCCTTTGCTTGGAGGAGGAAGGGTCTGAGACATACATATTCCAATTAGTGGTGCTGTCCACACTTGGAAACAATACATTCATTTCGTATTTGTGTTACAATCATAGTGATATTTATAACAATGATAATTATATTCACAATACAAGAATGCAGTAATTAACTGCCACATCTATAATGATGTGCAACAGAATAGGTTTAGTATATGTATGTCCCCAGACCCTTCCTCCTCTAAGTAAAGAGTGTGGCTATGCCAGACTAAATATACAGTTGAGTTTCAGACATGAGAATGTCACCCTAAGACAATCTCAGGAATGCAATCTATTGTAAGTGGCTTCTTGTTTTATGAAGTCATTTATAGTACTGCTATTAGTTTTAGCGCTGGGCAATAATATCATGGTAATATATATGTAGTGGTAGTAGATCTTTGCTTGTCAAGGAATATACACATTGGTAATTTCAACATGTGTAATTGTGCATGTCCATAGCAGCAAATCGAAAATATCAATATATCGCTAACTACCATAAATATTAAGAGTGGATTTAAGGGGGGTGGAGTTGGCACAGTTCCCCCCTAAATTGCACACTCTATTTATACCACAATATATATAGTGTGAAATATTGGCTTTAAAAGACAGGCATCAATCCTGGAATTGCTAATATCAAATCTTAAATCTATCCTATAACAATATGTTCCTAATATTGATATATTGTCCACCATTATTAGCACAATGTCATTACTAATAAAACAATACCTGTTTGGGTGGTTCAATGGGTGAAAGAACAAGGGAATCATCAACTTGTGACATATCTATGAGGAACAAAATGTTTTTCATTATTAATTGTTATTATGAGTTTATTTAAGAGTATTCTTCTGCTTTCTATCATTATAGGCTCCTGATATTATATCTATACATACCAAGTCTTCTTTTCCGAAAGGATCTCTCATCATTGTCTGTTATGCTCTGCCTCATCTGCATAAAGAGAAGAGATGACTATATAGTGACAAGTAATGCAGGAGATGTGAAGAATCTATATAGATATCCCTTGTCTATGTTTGATATCTATATAATTATTCTTGTGAAACACACATGTTTATACGTAGTTAAGGAAATTGAGTAATTCCGCGGGAAGGTGGGTTGGTGAAGTAATGGGCACGGCACGTAAACAAATGTGTTTGAGCTATATCAAGAGCAATAAGACAAAATCGCCTTAAAGGAAATTGTATTTACTATGATAATACATTTGTAAACCTTAAACAAGAACTGTTGAAAGTAAGATGAAGAAAAATTGAAAAACAAGTAACTATAATATGCTATAGGCTGGCATAGCCACACCCTTTGCTTGGAGGAGGAAGGGTCTGAGACATACATATTCCAATTAGTGGTGCTGTCCACACTTGGAAACAATACATTCATTTCGTATTTGTGTTACAATCATAGTGATATTTATAACAATGATAATTATATTCACAATACAAGAATGCAGTAATTAACTGCCACATCTATAATGATGTGCAACAGAATAGGTTTAGTATATGTATGTCCCCAGACCCTTCCTCCTCTAAGTAAAGAGTGTGGCTATGCCAGACTAAATATACAGTTGAGTTTCAGACATGAGAAAGTCACCCTAAGACAATCTCAGGAATGCAATCTATTGTAAGTGGCTTCTTGTTTTATGAAGTCATTTATAGTATTGCTATTAGTTTTAGCGCTGGGCAATAATATCATGGTAATATATATGTAGTGGTAGTAGATCTTTGCTTGTCAAGGAATATACACATTGGTAATTTCAACATCTGTAATTGTGCATGTCCATACCACAAATTCAAAAATGTCAATATATCGCTAACCACCATAAATTGTAAGAGCAGATTTAAAAGGGGGTGGAGTTGGCGCAGTTCCCCCCAGAATTGCACACTCTATAATTCTAATTATACCACAATAATTATTATATATAATGTGAAATATTGTGGCTTTAAAAGACAGGCATCAATCCTGGAATTACTAATCAAATCCTGAATCCGGCCTGAATATATCAATATGTTCATAATGAATTATTGATACATTACCCACCACTATTAACACAATGTCATTACTAATACAAAAATACCTGTTTGGGTGATTCATCAGGTGGAAGACCAAGTGGATCATCAACTTGTGGCATATCTATGAGAAATAAAATGTTTTTCATTATTATTTGTTATTATGAGATTATTTAAGAGTATTCTTCTGCCTTCTATCCTTATAGCTTCCTTGTGTTTGTGATGATGTAATAACAAAATCTACATAGTTTTAATATCAATGAAATTTGGAGTAGATTTCTTCTGCCAGTAGTATTTTGGTGCTACAACTAAATATGATTTTCACATTTAGTTCCGTTAACTATAGATACTAAAACTAAAAATAAACTAATATTCTTTACTAGAACTAAACTAAATTAAACTATAATATGATGATTCTTATTGAAATTGAATACTATGTAACAGTTTTATGAATTTTGAACAAATCATCACTATGGTAACATGATTATAATAATTATGAATATTCTCTCAAATATGTAATGAATATTATCCTATATATGACCACACAAGAAGTGGAACTACAATCAAATCCACCAAATATTGAAGATTTGTTCTGTATATCACAGGTAGGAAATCTTTCATACTACTTGAAGGTTAATATTGTCATTCTTTGAACTACAATTATACCACTCCTAGTCATAACTGCATAATTATATAACACTAATGAGGGGTTAAGTGTAACAGTAAAACAAGTGCTACCGTTATTTTTATGCAGGCCTGGCCCGAATAACCATTCTTTATGTGGATAACATTTGATGATACAATTATATAATATTAGACTGTCATGGTCATGTGATCAATTAATAGCAAAATAAGCATGCTCAAGACCAACCAGCCAGCAAAGAAAGTAACTACATCATCCTGAATGGTTATAAAAAAAGAATTTGAAAATTAAATTTCAGATAACAATAATGTAATGCTGAAGTTGAATTCAATCACAGGGATACTTCTTTATCCCTAAATAATCATCTTGTTCTCCTGAATGAAGGATCTATCTCTTTAACACTACATTATTGCATGACATTAAGAGTTAAGGGTTAGAGCAAGAAATTAACTATTTCTCAATGAATTTTAAGCCAAACAGACTTCAACATTCAAGGACATGTGCCTGATATTATAACTATACATACCTCGTGTTCTTTTCCGGAAGAATCTCTCATCACTGTCTGTTATGCTCTGCCTCATCTGCATAAAGAGAAGAGATGATAATATAGTGACAAGTAATGTAGGAGATTTGAAACATCTAGATATCCCTATACGTTTGATATCTATAATTATTCTATTAAAATTGACTCATTCCGGGAGAGGAGGGGGGTTGGTCAAGTAATGGGTATGGCACGTAAGCAAACATGTGCTTGAGCTATATCAAGATCAATAAGATGAAATCCTATTAATGGAAACTGTAATTACTAGTTGTTATAGTTGAAATACATTTATAAACCTTAAATAAGAACTGTGGAAAAGTAAGTTGAAGAAGAATTGAAAAACAAGAGAGATATGCTGTAGCCACACCCTTTGCTTGGAGGATGAAGGGTCTGAGACATACATATTCCAACAAGTGGTGCTGTCCACTTGGAAAAAATCCATCCATTGCGTTTTTGTGTTATATTTATAATGACATTCATAACAATAATAATTATATTCACAATATAAGATGGCAGTAATTAACTGCCACATCTATAATGATGGGCGGCAGAACAGGTTTAGTATATGTACGTCCTCAGACCATTCCTCCTCCAAGGGAAGGGTGTGGCTACACCAGACTTGTTGAGTTTCAGACATAAGAAAGTCACAGGAATATAATATATCTTTCTATTATAAGTGGCTTCTTGAAGTCATTTATAGTATTGCTAATAGTTTTAGTGCTGGGCAATATTATCATGATAATACATATGTAGTGGTAGTAGATCTTTGCTTGTGAAGGAATATACACATTAGTAATTCAACATGTGTAATTGTGCATGTCCATACCATAAGTCGAAAATGTCAATATATCGCTAACCACCATAAATAGAATGAGCAGATTTAAGGGCGGTGGAGTCGACACATTTCCTCCCATAATTGCACACTCCATAATTCTAATTATACCACATGGTATATATATATAGTGTGAAATATTGTGGCCCTAAAAGACAGGCATCAATCCTGGAATTGCTAATATCAAATCCTGAATATATCTGATATGTTCCTAATATTGACATATTGCCCACCACTATTAGGACGATGTCATCAGACTCATTACTAATGAAACAATACCTGTTTGGGTGATTCATTGGGTAAAAGAACAAGAGAATCATCAACTTGAGACATATCTATGAGAAATAAAATGTTTTTTGTTATTAATTGTTATTATGAGTTTATTTATGAGTATTCTTCTGCTTTCTATAATTATAGGCTCCGTTGATGAAATAAATTCTATAGTTATAGTTCAACACTTAGAGGACTGAGCTTGTTTTCAAAATTGTTCCCATTTCCAACACCGGTGACCCTGCTGCATAATATTTTGGCCACTGTTCATGATCACTTTCTCTACCCCAAACTTGTCTTCTTTCCGACATGGAGTACTACTCCTATCAACTTGGTTACCGGGACTCGAAAGTCCCCAAGCACTTCATAGGATTAAATCAATTGCAGTGCTCTCCCTCTTTTGCCTAGAACTGAAATGATTCCACTGCATATTGGCACCAGCTACACCCATGATTTTGGACTATGCATCAAGGGAAATCACTCAGCTACCCCCAGATTGCATGGGCGGGGTCACTGAAACCCAAAATTGCGTGGGTGGTGAGGGCGATGCGGCCCCTTCCAACACCCATTAACAGGGGGACACCCCCTTTAAAATTATCCCTGTACTCATTATTTAGGCCAAAAAGCAGTGGCTGAAAAGTCATCAACTTTTTCATGGGGTTGTCCCTGACACCATTACAAGCATTTGGAATGCTTCGTAAAGCTAGGAACACTCTTCGAACCGCGTGTGATGTGACATCAGTCCTCTAAGGGTTAAATAACCTTTGAAGTGGAGTTGTTCTAACAGTAGTATTTTGGTGCTACAACTAAAATTTAGTATAAATTTCACATTTAGTTCAGTTAACTAGCATTAGCACTAAAACTAAAATTATGGTGCTGAAACTAGAAATAAACTAATATTCTTTACTACAACTAAACTAAACTATAATATGATAATTCTTATTAAAATTCAATAGTATGTAACAGTTTTATGAATTTTGAATAAATCATCACCATGGTAACATGATTACAATATGAATATCCTCTGAAAATATCTAATAAGAAGTGGAACTACAATCAAATCCACCAAATATTTGAGTAGAATCAAGTTCTGTTCTATATACCAAAAGGTAGGAAATCTTTCAAAATACTTCAAGGTTAATATGGTTATTATTTGAACTATAATTATACCACTCATAGTCATAACTGCATAATTATAATGTATAGAACATGCACCTAGGAAAGGGTTTTAGTGTGACAGTATCATAAGTGCTTTATTTTTTTATGCAGGCCTAGCCCAAAGGACCATTATGATTATGTTTAATGTAGCATACATGTACAATTATAAATTGCACTATCTATTGTATATTGTATACATGCTCAAGTAATGGCATGGCATTTAAAAATACATGCATACTTGAGACAACATGGTTGCAGAGAAAATAAAGTATCATCCCGAATGACTATAAAAGAATATTTTAAAAAGCTAAGAATTTCAAAATTATAGATCTCAGATATGAAAAATAATCTTTATTAATATCACAAAAAAGAAATATCGAACATTGTGAACTTCATTAGCCTCTGTCACATTCTTATACAACTGATTTTAATGTTTCCAGAAGATCCGAAATATTTTGGCAGACAAAAGACAGAACAGATCACCACTATTAACCCCATGCACATACACTATGTGGTGTAATCAATATTTGCTACTACTATACAATATGCATCAATACAGTTATTATGGCCCGTAGGGCCATCCCTATGATTGCTTTCCCACGGGTTCGATGTATGTTTATATATATATATGTTTGTGTCACCTACGCGAGTATGCATTGTATACGTAGTTAAGGAAGTTACATCATTCCCGGGGGCTCGGTCAATTAATGGGCGTGGCGCGTAAAAGAACGCGCGATCAAGCTCTACACACCAGCAGAAAGAAAGCTGTGTAGCTTACTTAGAAACTGGAACTAATAGCTAGCTATTCTGCCTGACATATATTCCTAAAGTTCTATAAGGTCTTTTGAAAGGTCAGGAGAGTAGATAATCAAAATAATAACTATAATAAGCTGTTGTCTTTCATGCTTGATAGTCAGCCATGATTACTGAATGCTGGACACCACAAAGCAGTCATAGGGATACTTTTATAAATTTGTAAAGCAATCATAGGGATGTTTTTTTCTCTATATACACTTGTTTATGTATACAATTATGTGAACACAAGCAAATGAATATACCTTCAAATAATGAATATTATTACTATGACCACACAAGAAGGCAATAAGCACTGATCAACTTAACATCATTTGTATGGATACAATATTTCTGCTATAGCAATATATCAAGATGACTCATATTAATATATGTATTCACATTCTTGTTACTGATGTTATAATAATTGGATATTTCATCAAGCTTAAGAAAATTATACACTGTGCACAATGAGTATAAATGCATTGATTAATTTTTCTTCTCAATACAATATTACATACCATAGTACCATTATTTTCAGGTTCTGATAATTAATATATACAAAGAATTGATTTTGTGATTGTCATCTTACCTGTACAATGACGGCATTGACATGGATGATCTTTTGATATCCTCTCAGCAGCTGTTCTGTCTACACTAGCAATAGCAAGACAAAGACCTCTCCAAGTGGGGTAAGGCTGTTTAACACCATCACGCTTCAACCACACAGCAATCATTTCAAGCATACATCTTCCACAATCCTTCTCATTTACATAAATAGCATCTAGAGAGCTTGTACGGATTCCAAGTGACAACCCAATTTCTTTCCACTTTGATTTGAACTCTTTACATGTTGCATATACGTCATTGTGAGCATCTATACCTGTTATAATGGATGTATGAATGCAAAAGAAGTTTAGTTACAAAATTATCTTACTTAGAATCTGACTGCAAGCCATTGCTCGTACAACAGTGAACGCACACAGAAACGCAGCAGGGGGTAGCCACACCCTTGTCTGATATGCGGGTAACTCCGGACACACCCAAACTTCGGACAGTTATACATAGTTCGTACTCGTTCTCAACCAACAGCAGCATCGCAACTACAGTAGTTCTACTGTCACTAGCTACACACATATGCTTGAAAATGAGCATGATACAATGAGTATGCAATACATTATTTACTCACAAATACGCGATTCAACTAACAAGTAGTAGTACTACACCACTGCCCACGTTCTTAGCATATAAGAAGGAGTAAGGAGATGCTTACCGATGTCATGTACAACCATAGTACTCTGCTGTAACAGGTGTATCCTCTGGTGCTTATGCGCACGAACCGAAGAAGACATTGCGGCATACGCGCTTATCACGTGATCACCACACGGAACTTCTCTAGCTCATGGCTGAAAAGTCCTCGGAAAAGTCAGACACTATAAATGCTCTTTTACTGAGTGAGTACATAGATGGATGGATATACATAGATATAAGTAGATAGCTCTTAGTGAGTTGTAAATTCTCTTTTACTGAGTGAGTAGATAGATAGATGGATATATGGAGGGATACATAGATAGCTTTTAGTGAGTTTGGTGATTGTACCATATTGCCCACAATACAAATTTATGTATATAAACTGTTTATTTCACACTAGTAGTGAATTCACATTTCAGGGAGTAGGAACTTGACATTACCGGTATTGATTGTGTATAAGGTAACCCATGAGAGTTGTGTGTTCACCTTAACGATGACTTTGGATGTGATGACTTTAATATAAACATAGTTTAATATCATAAGGTTAATACATATTATCATGTTGAAATTTGACATGTAGAAGAAGAGAATTATGTATTATGAATATTTTTCTGAAGGTCGTGGTAAAATGTAAATGACCTTTAGTCAGTATCGTATATAAATTTATATAATATTAATTACATGAAATTGTAGCTGTTCATTTTCTAAGCCGTTGTGGCTGTCTATTCTCTAAGCCATTGTGGCTGTTTATTTTCTAAGTCATTGTGGCTGCTTATTTTCTAAGCCATAGTGGCTGGTAATTATTTTTTGAAGTCATAGTAGCTACTCTAATGTTTAATGAAGCCGTTGTGGCTGCCTGTTTGTTTGCGCCTTTTGCTAGCATGCTGACATGAATATTCATGTAGTAACACAACATTGTTTGAAGTATCATCAAACAATATAATTATTTGTATAGTGTGATAGTATAGTTTATATTCTACAGGTCAAAGTACTGAAGGTATTACAATATGGGATTTTAATAGATCATCATTAACATGTTCAATACAGTTAAGGTATAGTGTAATATTACTATATACTGTTACTATATATAGACTGTATATTGACTATATTGTTACTATATATAGACTATTCTTATTGTTACTATATATAGACTATATTGTTACTATATATAGACTATATTGTTACCTATATATAAACTATATTGGTACTATTATATAGACTGTATTGTTACTATATATAGACTATATTGTTACTATAAATAGACTATATTGTAACTCAATAACTTATATGTAATATAGTGTATAGTTTAATGTCATAAGGTTAATACATCATTATACTGTAACTCAATAACTTATATGTAATAATTATAGTGTATAGTTTAATGTCATAAGGTTAATATATGATTATACTGTAACTATCTATCTATCTATCTATCCATCTATCTATGTATCTATCTATCTACCTACCTATCTATCTATCTATCTATCTATATATCTATCTATTTATCTATCTACCTACCTATCTATCTATCTATCTATCTATCTATCTATCTATCTATCTATCTATCTATCTATCTATCTATCTATCTATCTATCTATCTATCTATCTACATGTATCTATCTATCTATCTATCTATTTATCTATCTATCTATCTATCTTTTTATCTATCTATCCATCTGCTTGTCTATTTGTACATTATATATACTAAATTATTGGTCTATGATTATGACATGAAATTTAACTGTGTACATGTACAATGTATATATGTACATGTACATGTACAATGTATATATGTACAAGTACAATGTATATATGTATATGTACATGTACATGTACATGTACAATGTATATATGTACATGTACAATGTATATATGTATATGTACATGTACATGTACATGTACAATGTATATATGTACATGTACAATGTACATATGTATATGTACATGTACATGTACATGTACAATGTATATATTTATATATATATATATGTACATGTACATGTACATATCTCATCATACAGAATTATAATAATTGACCATATTTTATAAGTGTGTGAATGTTTGTTTAATAAAATATAAACAGGGATGCTAAATTAACTCTTGTTATGTAATGAAATACAGATATCCTAACATTTCCTGTGATGTTTATTCTAAATAAGTATAATAATTTATATCAAACGTCTATAAGTGATGTCTAGAGGTGGTTTACTAGTGACATGGGATTTGATTATCATGATAAACATTTGTGTAAATAAGTAAGATAAGTAGTGTCATGTTATCAAGTAGTGATATATAGAATGGGTGGATTAAATATTGTATTTCTTATGAACAATACTGATTAATGAATAATGTAAAATGTAATATTACAACTGGGAATATTATATTCTGAAAATGTTATTCATGCTGAAACACTGATATAGGTTCATGCAAACATCACCATATATACTGTTCAGTTAGTGATAAATTAGTTTAACAACGGTTTCTAAGTGTTGATTCTACAGTTTGTATCGTTATAATTATTATGTTTAAATAAAAGTAATTATTATTATTATGTGCAATACAAACTTATTCATGATTTCTGTCTTTCAACTGTGTATAATATAAACACATATAAAAAAATTTAATGTTGATGATGTCCGGCAATGTAATTAGTTCAAAGGACATTTGTCTGGCCAAGGGAAAAAATTTCCACATCATTGCATATAATTATGATGTTATAAGTGTATGTACATGTACATGTATATATAATGTTATAAGTGTACACACATGTACATGTACATGTACACGTATATATGATGTTATAAGTGTATGTACATGTACATGTACATGTATATATGATGTATAAGTGTATGTACATGTACATGTATATATGATGTTATAAGTGTACACTCATGTACATGTACATGTATATATGATGTGATAAGTGTGTGTATGTGTACATGTAATTATGATTTTATTAAGTGTACACACATGTACATGTATATATGATGTTATAAGTGTGTGTACGTGTACATGTATATATAATGTTATAAGTGTACACACATGTACATGTACATGTATATATGATGTTATAAGTATATGTACATGTACATGTATATATGATGTTATAAGTGTACACTCATGTACATGTACATGTATATATGATGTTATAAGTGTATGTACACGTACATGTATACATGATGTTTCAAGTGTAATATAAATCTACATGTGCGCTTATACATGTACAAGTATGTATGTATGTATGTACATGTACTTACAGATGTAGGCACATGAGCATTAATTAGAGATCATTTATTGTAATTCATAATGTACTTTTCTTTATCAGTTACTGGTTGGACGAGATGTACATGTATATATAGAGTTTCTACTTAACTTGTGTGACTTTGCTGTAGAGGGACATCTCATACAATTAAGAGATAGTGTTAGGAATCTACTGAAGATTCCACCCACTCGTTAGTACGACATCATCTTTTTGTCTGTCCATCTATCTATCTATTTATCTATCTCTCAGGTCTCAAACTCTTGAGTCAAACACTTGATTTTTGTCGTGATGCTGCCGCACTGGAAGGTAATCAACCTTATACTAATCTCAAACAATATGTATTCTCAAAGAGTCCATACTAGAGGTAAGTAAGACATGTATATATGTCTTTCCATCTGTCGTCTGTCTGTCTATTTATCCGTCTGTCTGTATGTATGTCTGTATGTCTGTCTGTCTGTCAGTCTATCTGTCTGTCTGTAAGTCTGTTTGTCTGGATTTCAGTCTAATTGTCTGTCTGTATGCTTTTCTTTATGTCTATATGTCTATCTGTCTGTCTGTATGTCTGTCTGTATGTCTGTCTGTATGTCTGTATGTCTATAGATCTGTGAATGCTTGTTTGCTTAACAAACACTATCCTCCTCCTCCTCCCCCTCCTCTTCATCAGTTGATCCACTCCATGTTAATGCCATCAGTTGAGATGAGGGATACAGAAAGTAACTTATTTCAAATTAATTTTATTAAATGTAGTGGGATCAATCTCATATTTGATATAATATATTATTAACTTCAAATGATTTCCTGTGACATGGAGATAATACCCTAACAAGGTACATGTACATGTATGTGTATACATGTATATATGTACATGTATGTAGTATGTAGATGTATATATGTACATGTATGTACATGTATGTATATACATGTATGTATGTACATGTACATGTACATGTATTTTCAGTACATACGTGTACATGTATATTAGGTGTTTATGTATGTACATCTACATATGTAGTTATGTACTAGTATGTACATGTATATTAACCCTCTCTTTCTCTCATACAGATCAGCATATATGAGTTGTTTAAAGATCATTAAACTACTCTTAATAGCACAGGCTTATGCATTTATAATTACAGTATCTCGTGAGATCAAATCGAATGCCAAAGCTATCAATGGAGAGAGACATTTAGCTGCTTGTCATGTTCAAGATTCTATCAATATTATTATTCCTAATGTTGAACATCGTATGAAATCATCAGCTACCATTATAGCTAAGAATCTTACTAGCAAGGTAATGTTATATGTACATGTACATGTGTACATAAAGAGGTTATGTGTACATGTACATATAGAGGTTATGTGTACATGTACATATAGAGGTTATGTGTACATGTACATATACAGAATACGTGTACATGTACATATAGAGTTTATGTGTACATGTACATATACAGAAAACGTGTACTTGTACATATAGAGTTTATGTGTACATGTACACAAAACCTCTATATGTACATATATGGAGAATATGTGTACTTGTGCATATAGAGGTTATGTGTACATGTACATGCATGTATGGAGAATATGTGTACTTGTACATATAGAGGTTACATGTACATATACATGTACATGTACATGTAGAGGTTACATGTACATATACATGTAGATTACATGTACATATAGAGGTTACATGTACATATACATGTAGAGGTTACATGTATATATACATTTAGATTACATGTACATATAGAGGTTACATGTACATGTACATATACATGTACATATAGAAGTATGGGTACAGGTTCGTATAGAGGATACACATACTTATGTGCATATGGAGAATACATGTACTCATGTACACATACATAATATAGAGAATATACATGTATGTACTCATTGCATGTACATGTACATAATATTATACATAATTACATATACACGTACATACAGGTACATGTGCATACACTACATGTACATATATATTATCTCATAACTCCTCAACCTGGTATGAAACTAGTACAAGCTCTTCAGTTTATAAGCTGGTCTAGTTCAATAGGAGACATATCTTTAGTCAATAATTACATACCATGTGTCAAAAGGTACAGACAGACAGACGGATAGATAGACAGACAGATAGACGGACAGATAGATAGATGAATGGATAACTATCTATCCTTTCTCCTCCTCCTCCTAGAAGTAATGGCATTATCAATGGCTGTCTCTCCTAAAGTAATGGACTCACTTCATACAACCTCTCTATGGAAACCATTTCTGATTGATGTTATACTCAAATCAAAGAACAGGTTTGCCTATTCTTCTACTATAATAATAACTAGTTTAGCTATACTGTAGTTAATTCACAATACACTATTATATACAATGTAGATTGATTCGTGTGTCGGCTCAAGATCAGTTGTTTCATAGTATTACTAGATGTTGCACACAAAATGTTGAAGTACTTTTAGGAGCAGTCAGTTTACAGCTTTAGAGGTATCTATCTCTATCATGTCTGTTTGATAGTCTATCTATTTATCTATCTAGTGTCTATCTGTCTGTCTATCTGTCTATCCTTCCATCCATCCATCTATTCATCCATCCATTTATCCATCCAACCATCCATTCATTCATCCATCCATCCATCCATCCATCCATACATCCATCCATCCATCTGTCTATCTACATGTATCTATGTACATGTACATGTATATCCATCATGTAAATATACAAATGTATTCCTTATCTATCTGTCTGTCTGTTTATCCGTCCATTCATCATACATCTATCTATTTATCTATCTAGAGTATTGTCAGTGAACATCCCTCCACTTCTAATGAGTTTTTCAGACTATTAGCCCGACTAATTAATCATTCTCATCATCACAATATCCAATTAGAAGGAATCAGGAAATTGCTAGAAACTGAACTGAAATGGCTTGAGGAAATTAGAGTGAGTGAGGGGCGTGGTTATAATCATGTGATATACATGTGTAGTATGTACTCTATAAGGCACACCCTGACACATACATACATACATATATACATACATAGATACATGTATACATACATACAGTGTACATACACATACATATATACATGTACATACATACATGTACATGTGCATGTACATACATGTAGATGGATAATGTTATTATTATTCCACAGGAGAAGTGTTTATTAAGTCAATCAGTTTGTGTAGAGAGTCAGCTATTAGAGGGACATTTGACATTAATAGTGGAATTAATAGCATTTATTGGTATTGAAGAGAGATACTTTCTAGGATCAAAACCTGATGGGATGAAACTAATACCAGTGAGGGAATAGATGGATAAATGGATGGATGAATGGATGAATGGGAGAATGGATGGATAGATGGATGAATGGATGGATGGATGAATGAATGGATGAATGGATGGATGAATGGATGAATGAAAGGATGGATGGATGCATGGACGGACAGATGGATGGACGGACGGATGGACAGACGGATGGATGGATCAATGTATAGATAAACTGAATAATGAAATTTGATGTTTTCTCCACAGAAACTTTTGAATAATTTTCTATTTCCTGCTTCAAGAATTGTAAAACAACTCAGAAAGACTCCAGGTAAGGATTCTATTAGTCCATTTGTTTATTTATTAGTTTGTTTGTTTATTTATTTATTTATTAGTTTGTTTGTTTATTTATTAGTTTATTTGTTTGTTTATTTATTAGTTAGTTTGTTTGTTTGTTTATTAGTTTGTTTGTTTGTTTCTTTATTTATTTGTTTGTTTATTTATTAGTTTGTTTGTTTGTTTATCTATTAGATCTAAACTATAGTAACCAGTTGACTACAGGTATATGTGGTAGTACTGATTGTATACTTGCCGCATATAAACTCATTAATGCTTTGTGTGTTGGTTCCATTGAAAATATTGAAGCTCTTAAAGATCTCTTGTTTCAGTTGTTTTATTCAGGTGAGGTTTTGTTGATAATGGAGATCTATTTTAAAAATATCTTGTTAATACAGATGATGATCCTCCGTTAGGAGAGTGGGAATTCTTTCCTCATGTTGGACCTCGTCCATCAAAAGGTTTTGTGGGTCTCAAAAATGCTGGAGCTACCTGTTACATGAATGCTGTACTACAACAGGTGCGTTCGTCTGTCTGTCTGTCTGTCCGTCCATGCATCTGTCTGTTTGTTGATCTGTGTGTCTGTCTGTTTGTCCATCTGTATGTCTGTCAATCTGTCCATATATTGGTCTTTTAATCTCTGCATCTATCTATCTATCTATCTATCCTTCCAACTGTATTTATCTTACCATCTCTCTAACTCTCTGTATATGTATCAGTCTGTCCCATCTAATCATTATTGATATTCTATTTCTCTTGATCAGTTATATCTCATTCCTCCTGTTCGTTATGGTGTCCTCTCACTTGAGAAACCTGCAGAAGACCTGGTGTTACAAGAAGAGGAAGCTAAAAAACCAAAAAAGGCAGTAGAGAAAAAAGTTAGTTCAGATCATGTGACTAGCATGTGATAATCAAATCGTTATATATCTCCTCTAGTCTCCTCAGATCATAGAAGATGATGCTCCACCTCCCCCTTCTCCTTCTGATGAGAGGAAGGATACAAACTGTCGAGTCTTCAGACAACTTCAATGTATTTTTGGACATTTATTAGAGGGAAAAGTTCAATTTCATGTACCGAGAGGATTCTGGAAAGACTTCAGGTCTGTGCTACCATATATCTGTCTGTCTGTTAGTCTGTCTGTCTGTCTGTCTGTTTATCTGTCTATTTTGCTACATGTATGTATGTATCTATCTATCTATCTATCTATCCATCCATCCATCCATGTATCGATCAATCACTCTATCTATCCACATATCTATCTATCTATCTACATAATGTATCTATCTATCCATCTATCTATCTATTTATTATTTCATAATTCTATTTCAGATTGGAGGGTAACAAGGTCAATCTCAGAGAGCAACACGATGCTTTTGAGTTTTTCAACACACTAGTAGATAGTGTTGATGAGGGACTAAAGGCATATGGATCTATACCATATCTTAGTAAAGTACTAGGAGGTTCATTTGCTGATCAAAAGATTTGTAAAGGATGTCCACACAGGTTTGTATATGTACATATACATATGTACATGTACATGTATATGTACATGTACATGTACATGTACAAATATATACATGTGTGTGTGCTATTGGGTATACATTTTGAGCTAATTAACAAAGAGTTAATGCTGTTAGTGACAATATAATCATAATTAACTGCACCATCTGGCCCAATAAGAGAACTGTGGCAAATAAGAAGCTCTCTGGGCCAATGGTGCACATACCATATGAGCTTGTCAAAAATACAGATGTACATACATGTACATCCACATGCCTACATGTACATACATGTATGTACATGCATACACACATACATACACACAATGTACATACATACATACATACATACATACATACATACATACATACATACATACACTTGTAGGTATTCTCGTGAGGAACCATTCACAGCTATTAATGTTGATATCAGACTACATCATAATTTATTTGAGTCACTGGATTCTTATGTTAAAGGTGACCTTTTAGAGGGAGCTAATGCTTACTTGTGTGAAAAATGTGACAAAAAGGTGAGTTTGTAAAGGGTTAATAAATGTAGTTATTAAAGGGTTAATAAATTTAGTTATTAAAGGGTTAATGAATGTAATTATTAAAGGGTTATGAATGTAGTTACTAAAGGGTTAATAAATGTACTTATTAAAAGGTTAATGAATGTAGTTATAAAAGTTATTAAAGGGTTAATATTTTCAGGTGGACACAGTGAAGAGAATGTGTATAAAGAACTTACCAAAAGTACTTGTTATCCAATTAAAGAGATTTGATTACGACTGGGAGAGGTTTGTCTTTGTCTGTGTGTGTGTACATGTACACACTTCAATAATGTATCTGTCTGTCTACCTAACTATGTATTTATCTATCTATCTATCTATCATTCTTTCTATCTATGTACATGTATTTATGTATCTATGTATATCTATAGAGAAATGGCTGTCAAGTTTAATGATTATTTTGAGTTTCCAAGAGAATTCGATTTAGAACCTTATACTGCGTCTGGTCTGGCAGTAAAAGAAGGTTTGAAATATATACATGTATATACATGTACATGTATGTGCATGTACATGTACTTGCATACATTTGTATTTAATGTACATACATGTACATGTATATTATATATGTACAGTGTACATACATACATGTACATGTACATGTACATACATATATGTACATACGCACACACACACACACACATACGCACACAGTTATATATTTCTACACTTATTCAAACCAGGTGAAGAGATTCCAGACACAGATGAAAAGAAAGAAGAGAATGAAGAACAGGAAGAGATGTTAGATACTAATAAATCTTTCACTACAAAATATCGTTTGAGAGGAATAGTTGTACACAGTGGACAAGCTAGTGGAGGACATTACTACTCCTTTATACATGTCAAGTGAGATGAAATGACAAATAGGAAGACAGACTGACTGAGTTACCACTGACAGACCGACTGACAGAATGACAGACTTACCACTCACTGACGGACAGACAGATTGACCGGATTGACAGACCGACTGACATACAGACAGACTGACAGAAAAAAACTTACCACATATTCATAGACTAACAGACTGACAATCTATTATCTCACATGCAGACCTCCAGGATCTCAGATTAGAAAGTGGTATAAATTTGATGATGGTGATGTAATGGAGGCCAGGATGGAGGATGAAGAGGTAATATTTGTCTCTGTTTATCTTTTAATTCACTAAATAATATTCTTTATAGGAACTCAAGTCTCAGTGTTTTGGTGGTGAATATACTGGTGAAGTGTATGATCATGTCTTGAAGAAGTAATGGTGTTTGTGTGTCTATAGCATCTCTATATATTTATCCATCTATCTATCTATCTATTTATATATATATCTATTTATCTATCTATCTACATGTATCTATTTATCTATCTATCTATCTATTTATCTATTATTGTTATCATGTAGAAGTCATCAAAGGAGACAGAAAAGATGGTGGAGTGCATATATCCTATTTTATGATAGAATAGCTGAAGACGGTAAAAATGAAGGTACTGTGTGTATGTGTGTGTATGTCTGCGTGTGTGTGTGTGTCTGTGTGTGTCTGTGTGTCTGTGTGTGTCTGTGTGTCTGTGTGTGTCTGTGTGTGTGTCCATGTCTGTGTCTGTGTGTCCATGTCTGTCTGTCTGCCTGTGTCTGTGTCCATGTCTGTGTGTGTTTATGTATGTGTGTACAACATACATACATATACACATATATACATGTGTGTACTAATATAATACATTTATATACATGTATTATATTATAATAGATTCAGAGACGTTACCTCAAGTACCTGCTCCAATCTTGAAACAAGTTTATCATCAGAATTTGGAATATCTTCACACAAGATCTCATTTCAGTTACGCATATTTCCAGTTCATGAAACAACTATTAATATTGAATTATAACTTTGCTAAAAATCAAATTGATAGTACCAACTCTTCTGATGCTGTGGTATGTGTCTGTCTGTCTGTCTGTTTGTGCGATTCTATCTATTTATCTATCTACCTATCTATTTATCTATCTATCTATCTATCTATCTATCTATCTATCAATTCAGGATAAATTTGAAAAGATAGGTATGTTATGTATGCAGTTAGTAACAAAGTTTTTATTTCATAGTGGATTTCATACAAAGAAGACTCTTAGGTATGTATATCCATTCATTCATCTGTCCATCTATCCATTCATCTGTCTATCTATCCATCCATCCTTTCATCCATCTATCCATCATCCATCCATCCATCAATTCATCCATTCATCCATCTATCCATTAATACATTCATCCATCCTTCAATCTGTTCATCCATCCATCCATTCATCCATTCATTCATCCATCAATTAATCTATCCATTCATCCATCCATCCATCCATCCATCATCCATCCATCAATCCATCCATCCATCAATCTGTCCATCCATCCATTCATGCATTTATCCATCCATCCATTCATCCATCCATTCATCCATCCATTCATCCATCCATCTATCTATCCATCCATTCATCCATCTATTTCTACAATTATCTCTCCTTCACAGAGGTTCTGGTAATGAATGGTTTGAATCTCTTAATCCCTATCTCCATTATTCTTGTAATATTAGAAGATGGTTTTGTAATGAAGTGTTCCTCTCGCACAAAACAAGATTCTGTGAATATTTACTAGAATGTCCGTCTGCTGAGGTACATGTATGAACAAACTAATATACACAGTTTAACTCAGAAATAGACAGATGGATGAGTGGCATTGATAATATATAAAATGTATCACGATATAACTACATGTAAATACCATTAACCATATGTTACATAATTGGTCACACCTACATATAATATTTTCCGCTACATATATCTGTAAATCATACATTTTTGGCATACTGTGGTATACATCATTTGTGATAGAAATTTGAATGGACCAATCAGATTGTAGTATCATTATTAATTTCTGTTAATTATAGTTGCGAAACATGTTTGCTAAACTGGTTCCATATTTGTGTCACATTACAAATAAAGATGAAGGATTTGAAGTGAGAACTCAAAACAATTCAGGAATATGTGAGTACTATATACTTACATGTACATATACATGTATGTATGTATGTACATGTACATAGGTATATAGTTACATGTATATATACATACTTCTGCACACACACCAACACACATGCATATATATATATATATATATAATTATGTAAATTATATACATAATTATATATATATATATATTTTTATATACATGTACAATATATATATATATACACACATAAATACATACAGACGTATATATACATACTTACATATATACATACATAAATATATTATACATACATGTATACATACTAGGGCATAAACAAAGGTGGTAACATTCGAAGGTTCGTTATAATTCCTTACCTTCGAAGGTAGAATTCATTCCACAAAGGTTCGCAAATAACAGGTGGTTAATTATTTGCTGCGATGATTATTTATAACTCTTAATTAATTATTACATTTGTCACGTGGAGATTGATAATGGCTGAGAGTGAAGAGACAATGGACGAGAGTGTGGACTTTCAAAACCAGAATGTACTGAATCTCAACTGCCATCTTCTAAATTGAAAGGTCTCCCATTAGATAAACATTTGTATAGGTACAAAGTTAACACATTCATAGTGTTACACCTTCGTGAACCTTCTTGTTCTAGTTGAAACAAACCTTCGAAAGTGTAAAAATCACCTTTGTTTATGCCCTAATACATACATACATACATACATACACACATACATACACACATACACACATACACACATACATGCACACATACATACATACATACATACATACATACATACATACAATGTACATATATCTCTTGTTGTTTAGGTGTGACAGTATGTCTATTTAGTGATATAGTACTAACTCAGCTATTAATATTATTAAAGAAAGAGGTATCAGATCATAGTAGACATTTACAACAATATTTTCAAGTATTTTTAGCGTATGCACACAAAGGAGCGTTTGAGGTCAGTACCATCACCTTAATGAATATATCTATTTATCCATTAATAAATTATCTATTTGTAGCGTCAACAATTATTAAAATTTGGAGTCCCTGCTCAGTTCATAGCTGTAGCTC
>OX345638.1:10384200-10434200 GCA_947044365.1 Petrosia ficiformis
GAAATGGATGAATGGATGAATGGAATGACAACAGAACAGATTTGTATAGTATAATTATTAATATTATATTAGATGTTCAATTGGTCAGAGTATGTTAGATAGTGATACTCATTTAAAACAACTTTGGAATTATGCTCTTCAATGGCTTCAAAATGAACTGGATAGGGTCAGTCCATTCATTTATTTATACATCCCTCTGTTAATGTATTTGTCCTTCTATCTATCTACCTACATCTATGTTTGTATATCCATCCATCCGTCAAATTATTTATCCATACCTCCATTAATCTTATTAGACTATCCATCCATCCATCCATCCATCCATCCATCCATCTATCCATTCACCAGTCCATTCATCCTTCCAACAACCCATCCATCCATCCATCCATCCATACATCCTCTATCCATCCATTCATCCATCCATCCGTTCATCTGTCCATCCATTCATCCACTCATTCATCTATTTATCCATTCCTATATTCTATACACAGAGACAATACAGTACTACCTCATATCCTTATGCTGGTTGGTCACCACCAGCTCAATCAAATGAAGTATCAAACAGGTTTGTCTTATATTAATATTTATTAGTTTGTATATACTTATCTTTTATCATTTTAGTTATTTCTTAGAGCGTTCTAACAGTGCTAAAATGACACTAACAAGAGCACGAGAACTATTTCCAGTAGAGGTAAGACTAACTGACAATGAGTCATAATAACAGATAGACACTCGTAAAGACTCATAATGACTCAACAACAGATAGACACTCAAATGACTCATAATGACAGTTAGACACTCGTAATGACTCATAATGACAGATAGACACTCGTAAGGACTCATAATGACAGATAGACACTCGTAAGGACTCATAATGACAGATAGACACTCGTAAGGACTCATAATGACAGATAGATACTCGTAAGGACGATTTTTTTTTTACAAGTGTTTTGACCAAATGTAGCGAAACGAGGAAGCTAGAATAGCACAAATTGCTAATATTAACTAGCTCCCAGAGACCGACAGCTTTACATCCCCTCCAAAGGATGCAGTGATAAACACCTCCTCATTTTTGAGGGTAGAGCTGAGTACACTACACTCTTAGGCGAAAAAAGCCTGTACTTAGCGGGGCTTGAACCTGCCACCTTTCAATTGCAGGCCAGAACTGAAATTATGAGTCATTAACTAGTATGTATCTGTCATTATGAGTGTCTATTAAGTGAATACGAGTGTTTATCTATCGTTTTGAGTGATTACGAGTGTCTATCTGTCATTATGAGGGGGTACTAGAGGCCAGCTGGTTTAAGTACTCATTATTTTTCAGGAGGTAGAAATTAACACTCAATTTGAAGAGACTTATATATCAGAAGATGGTAATTATGATCATGATACAGAAAAAGTTATTGAAGAAATTGAAGAGTTTCATGATCTAGAGAACAATGATGATAATCCACCTGAAGATCCATTGGAAGTTAATGAAACCACAGTTACTAATGTTGATTTGGATTAGTTAATTATATAACAGTTAACTAACTATTAATAATATATTAACTATTTAAACTAGTGTGTTTAGAAAATATTAAAATTATATTATTAACATCTTTAATCTAATGAATGTTTGTGTTATCTTTTTTTTCAGTTTGTTAGTGTATTGTATTGTGTATTATTATAATTTGTATTTATTTTGATGTCCTTTTTCTGTAGTGTTTCAAATCTTGATTTAAGATTCAAAATTAATAATAATAATATGAATTGTAATAGTTAATTGAGTGCTGTTGGGATGGGAATATAACATAATATATAGATAGGTATATAGTAATGATTATATAACACTGTGTCCTGCACTGGCACCAGTCCTTGTGTTCTATTATATAATAGTACTGTATCTATTAATAGTATACAAGAGGATTGTGTTCTATTAATAGCATCGGTATGTTGTATGATAGTACTTTATTCTATTAATAGTAATAGTAGTGTGTTCTATTAATAGCATCAGATAGTACTTTATTCTATTAATAGTAATAGTAGTGTGTTCTATTAATAGCATCAATATTGTATGATAGTACTTTATTCTATTAATAGTAATAGTAATAGTAGTGTGTTCTATTAATAGTATCAGTATTGTATGATAATACTTTATTCTATTAATAGTAATAGTAGTGTGTTCTATTAATAGCATCAATATTGTATGATAGTACTTTATTAATAGTAATAGTAGTGTGTTCTATTAATAGCATCAGTATTGTATTAACATCTTTAATCTAATGAATGTTTGTTTACATAACGCACTCGCCTTCGGCTCGTGCATTATGTAAACTCAACCTTTATTGACCCGCCCTCGTGCTACATTAAAACACGTAATCACGGTAAAGTGTGTTCTAACTATTACATAATAATTATAACAAATGTATATTACAGATATACATTAGCTATATAATTAATTATATAATCAATACATAAATTATAATACATAATATTTATTTAATATTTACCTACCTTATCCTTTACATGAATATCAGCACCATGTGATACTAACACTTTCACAACATCAACATGACCACTCTCAGATGACAAATGTAAAGGTGTTTGTTGACGCTGTAGTAATAACAATCATTAGATACTTGTAATATCTTGTGTTTATGATAATAATAATAATAGTTAATTAAGTAGTTATTAATATTATGACATCATAACAGGTTATTAGTTAATAATAATTATAACAAATATATATTACAGATATACATTAGCTATGTAATTAATTATATAATCAATACATAAATTATAATACATAATATTTATTTAATATTTACTTACCTCATCCTTTACATGAATATCAGCACCATGAGACAATAAAACCTTCACAATATCAGCATGTCCGTTGAGAGATGACAAATGTAAAGGTGTTTGATGAGACTGTAGTAATAACAATCATTAGATACTTGTAATATATTGTGTTTATGATAATAATAATAATAGTTAATTAAGTAGTTATTAATGTTATGACATCATAACAGGTTATTAGTTAATAATAATTATAACAAATATATATTACAGATATACATTAGCTATGTAATTAATTATATAATTAATACATAAATTATAATACATAATATTTATTTAATATTTACTTACAATATCCTTTACATGAATATCAGCACCATGTGATAATAACACCTTCACAATATCAGCATGTCCGTTGAGAGATGACAAATGTAAAGGTGTTAGTCCTCCCTATAGTAATAACAATCATTAGATACTTGTAATATCTTGTGTTTATGATAATAATAATAATAGTTAATTAAGTAGTTATTAATATTATGACATCATAACAGGTTATTAGTTAATAATAATTATAACAAATATATATTACAGATATACATTAGCTATGTAATTAATTATATAATCAATACATAAATTATAATACATAATATTTATTTAATATTTACTTACCTCATCCTTTACATGAATATCAGCACCATGAGACAATAAAACCTTCACAATATCAGCATGTCCGTTGAGAGATGACAAATGTAAAGGTGTTACTCCTCCCTGTAGTAATAACAATCATTAGATACTTGTAATATATTGTGTTTATGATAATAATAATAATAGTTAATTAAGTAGTTATTAATGTTATGACATCATAACAGGTTATTAGTTAATAATAATTATAACAAATATATATTACAGATATACATTAGCTATATAATTAATTATATAATCAATACATAAATTATAATACATAATATTTATTTAATATTTACCTACTTTATCCTTTACATGAATATCAGCACCATGTGATACTAATACTTTCACAACATCAACATGACCACTCTCAGATGACAAATGTAAAGGTGTTTGTTGACGCTGTAGTAATAATAGTTATAGTCAATAATAATAATATCCTTAACAGATATACATTAGCTTTATAATTAAATATATATTCAATACATATTTATTTAATATTTACTTACCTCATCCTTCACATCAGTATCAGCACCATGTGATAATAATACATTCACAATCTCAACAAGACCACTCTCAGATGACAAATGTAAAGGGGTTTGTTGATACTGTAGTAATAACAATCATTAGATACTTGTAATATCTTGTGTTTACGATAATAATAATAATAGTTAATTAAGTAGTTATTAAAGTCATGACAAACAGATTAATAATTACATATAACAAATATATTATACTACAGATATATAATAGCCATGTAATTAATTACAAATAAAATCCTATATTTACACATAATACATGTGATACTACAAATATTCATTTCAATACAATATCAAGTAGTTTGTTAATCAGTATTGATGGTATCGAGTATGATACTGATATTTGATATTACACATAATACATGTGTTCATACATTAGATTCAAATTTAATACAAATTCTGTTTAAAATGTGGGAATGGTATGTACATTTATCTATGAAATGGTGTGACATATTGAAATAGAGGTGTTATAGACCTGTATCAGTATCACTATCAATACTTGGACATTACTCAATACCAGAAATTTAAGATGTGGTATTGAAGTATTGAGTATCTTGACATATCACTCATCACTAACATATATATCACAAGAGTTAGAATTAGCTCCTACATGTACTATACAATATATTACTGTGTGTTGATATGATAACTCACCCAACTATGTTTCTTATTAGGGTTAGCACCCTTGTTCAACAATATTCTACTTTCAAATACATTTTGATTCCTCACTGCTTCATATAGATCATCATCCTATAGTAATATATGAATATAGATTATAATTATTATCACATAACATAATACATACTAGTTTATACTGTTCCTCTTTTGTGAGTATTTTTGATGATTCTAAATAAATATAACAAATGATATAGTATGTTACATGTTATTATACTGGAGAACAAACTGAAATTCTATTTAGCATTAATAATTATAGTAATATATTATAAGTTCTCAAAGGAATGTGTTAATGTTTGTGTCAGTCTATATAAGTGTAAAGTTGTAATGATGAGTCATTCTAGAGTGTCATACTCTACACTAGTATAATTATAGTGATTAACATAACGAGCAATCTGTGGATCTTCCAGTAGATGTTCCAGTCACTCAAGCACATTTCTTACTCATACTTAATTCTATCATTTGTCATATAAATTGGAAATTTAAAGAGAAAGAATTGAAAAAGTCAAAACTACAAAGCAATCTCACAAAAGAGCTAATAAAAAAAGATCATTGGGAGAATTAAACAACCCACTTCCATATAACCCTACATAAGTACTTACACCTCTATAAAGCAAAATAAAAAGAGCTGTACTTATGTAGGAAGTGGTTTGTTTAATTTTAGGTTAACCTCCCAACCTTGTTGGCATACTTTTTGGGTTTTGATGTCTCTACATCTTTCTACATTTTTATTGATTATTCTTGTTTTTTTCTGAATGGTAGACAATTTGTGAATATTTTATGTAGATTGCTGTGAGGCTTCATCATCATTGAAGGTCAGACTTTTGTATAATTATATCCATTATTTATGAATTGATTATCATTCTTTTTCACTTACAGATAACACTGCTTGTTTTATATTTCACTTACAGCTTTGCCACAAGAAGTAATGCTAGTCTCTTTGTCAATCATTCGGCATTCTAAAGTGTGAATTGTAGCCCAAACACTAAATATCACTTTTCTGGGTTTACAGTATAAGAAAAATGGTAAAACTTCATTTGATGTTGAAGTATTGGATTAAAACTTTGGAAACTACTTGTTAACTATGTCATTCATATATTATCACCTTGTGGAGTAGGTTCACTCTCTATTGCTCCCTTTATGTGTGGTGCAATCTAAGAAACAAAAATGAAATTATAATTATATGTCCACTAACATCAAAATACAAACACACCGTATTCTGTATGTTAGGATATACAAAACGATTTTCAATATCTCTGAGACTCAATACTTTGCAAATTTTTAAATCTGCAAGGAGGGTCAGCTGTTCCTTTGTCAACTGCTGAAACCTGCTGTGGTAGTCATCAGCACAGTAACAGAATACTAAGAGAAGAGAACCTGGTGAAATGCCAAGTAGATGGACTGATAATTCGTTACATCCTAACACATAACAGAGGGAATAACGTAGGCTGGAAATATCTGAGAGAGTCATATCGTAGTATGTTTCATCAACTCGTAAAATAAAAATATTATCATTCTCAGTATTAAACAAGATTCCCGCACAATCCCTCAAATTACGTTGATAACAATACTTGTGAAAAAGATGGAAGTATTCGATCCACTTTTTCTGTAGCTCTGGATAAAAGGGATTCAAAAATACTTTGGAGATCAGAGCTACTGGTTTGAAATTGAACCAAGACACACGTATACTCTTGAGATAATGATTCAAATCATCAACACCTACGATATCTTGTGGTACAGGAAGCCCTAGCCGATTTTGCAACAATCTGACTACCTCATCGACCACTATTGGTATTCGTCTTCGTCGACTATACCAGTATCCATTGACTTCACGATACAGATTCTCCATCGTTACGAAATAACAGGATTTGAATATCTCTATAATATTCTCAGTTTGTGCTTGTAACTTAATATCGATATCTAGATTCGATTTCACTAGAGTAGACACTCTTGGGGAATCTCGTTGTAGTAGAATGAATTTTGGGTAGTATTCTTTTCTCCTTTGTGGACAAAGCCTTCCCTGCATCAATTTATCAACAGTGCACTTTCCACATCCACAAGTTTGATGTAAGGACAAGTTTCTTTTTTCTTGTTTACATTTAATTCCTAAAAAACAAAAAAGGAGGCAAATAAATTAGAATGTCACTGTATAAGTAAGTAAGTAAACTGTAAGCTTGTTTCTCAGATCAACTTTATATACATGTATTTACACCACAGGAAACATGGGCAGATCCAGAGTAACAGAAAGGGTAGTGCCCCATAATGTTTAACAGAGCACAAAAATTTTAGCTAAGTAATTATTCATAAGGGGTGTGGTCAATTAATTATATGTACATGATCAATATTAATCAGTGTCAAGAATGTGTGCAATGATCATTTTGCGAGGGTGCTTTTTTGCAACAATATTTACAAATATTATAAAAGTGCGTCTTCATATAATTATGAATTAATTAACGAACTCGAAGCGTGGTGTGCACCTTAGCACCACCCTATATCCGCCCGTGGGAGATGTATGCAGTTTGCCAAAGGGTGAAGGGCAAAAAAGTTTGTTGTAGCTACCTGAACAAAGAACCAACTTTACACAAGAATAATTTAAAAAAACATTTTAAATAAAAATGAAAGAAGTAGGGATGTCAAAACCCAGAAAGCATGCCGACAAGGTTGGGATAGTAATAACACAAGACCCAAAATTAAACAAACCACTCCCATATAACCTTACATAAATACAGCTTTTTGTATTTTGCTTTATAGCAGTGTAGGTACTTGTGTAGGGTTTTATGAAAGTCGTTCGTTTAATTTTGGGTCCTATGTACATGTTAACTTCCTGTTTTACTATCCTGACTTTGTCCTCATAGCTCATGCTTTTTGGGTTTTGACATCTTAACATCTAATTCTTTCATTTTTATTTTAAACTTTTTTCTTTTTACCATTGTTTTCCTAGATGGTGAAATAGATTACAGAATTACTGATGCAAGTTATATATCATATAAATCATACAATCATAATTGCATTAACACTTCAATGTTTATATACATAGGCAGAATTACAAGGCTTGCTATTTCATCATTGAAGGTCAGTCTTTTGTGTATATCAATATTTATTCATTTACGGATGATGACTCACTTACAGCATTGTCTGCAGTCTCACAAGAGTAGTGTCAACCACTCAGCATTAAAATGCTTATAATTTATAGTATATATAATAATGATACTATTTATTATTATCAGTATAATTATAGACAATAGTTTAAATATCACAATCTTTATTAAAAGTATTGACCTTTCCCCTTCAGGAGGATTACAGTAATTGGTTTAGAAAAATTTCTGCCCTTGTGTTTATGTGTCTGACCCCACTGTACCTCAAAAATTGAACACTCCTAGACTTTCGTATTTGGTGTGTATACACTTCTCTGAAGTGGCAAAAATGAGCACTCGCTAATATTTACTCCACTATACTAAAAGCTATCAAAAAGAGCAAGAAAACGTCTATGTGTGGCTTCTTTCAGTCTTCTAGACTCTTCCTGCATCTAACAAAGCACGAGTTTTACATCACTAGCTGTCTTAACGACTCCTCTTTCCAACAAAGCAAGTGAGAATCTTTGAACATGTATACTTCAAAAGTTATAAAGCTGACAAAAGTTTCATGAAACACCCCGCCCATAATTATAGTTTGTACATAAATCTGCAACAATTAGGGGAGGTAGGGTCATGCAACATTCAGTTGCTCTATATTTATAAAAATGTATTTGCTTACAAATATTATAATATGCTATTGATCCCACAGAACCAGCACTTTGATTTCACATAGTGACCCCTTGCTCTCAAGACACAAATACGCATGCCCAATTCATTTGCTCGTGATAAATGCCCTTATTAAAATGATGTCCAATTCGAGATAAACTAAATCTCTTCAGTCGTTGAGACTTTCTGAAGATATCATCTAATAGACAAGAATTTTACTATGAGTGTCACTGGAATGGTATATTGTGACAGTTCAAAAAAAATGATTTGTCTGCAAAATAAATATGAAGCAGATTTTGCCAGTTCTCTACCTTAACGACAATCTTTGGTCATCTAGAGGGTGTTGATAGTCATGAAAACACTAGATATGAATAGGTATGTGTATAATACCAGAGATTTCAGCTCATCACTTGCTGTATGGGCGGCCATTTTTTGGGTCCCATCCCTACATAGAGAGTACAGCTGTACTCTCTGATATATGCATGCACTGTGTTGGGTTTGTATACACAATGTTGAATTGCTTCACTTGCACTCAGTAGCACAACCTATTTATATCTATATTAAAATGTTGAGTTGCATCACTCATTTGTAACTGAAGGTATAATATAACCTATCAACACTAGTACTGTATATATTACACTTCTTGTGTGTGAATATGTAAATACAATTATCATCATCGGCATAAATTGCAACATCTGATCAATATGCACTCTAAACTCTAATGAATATTATTACTATGGCTACACAAACATAATTATAATGTATAGAACAGGGATCAGTATAGTCTGGCAAGCAGACCTTTTGCCTCTGCTTTTGTATTGGGACAGGGCGGAGGAAAGGTCTGGAGACTCTTGACACAATTTCATGGGCCGTAGGAATGTAATCAATCCAGATGTCACATGACTTCACCACACTTCGGCAGCGCTGCTGTGACTACATCTCTGTTTGTCGAGTTTGCCATCTGCAAAGCGCAAATTAAAGATTGTATGGAGCAATCCAGGAGCATCATATAGTGTCATTCTATAATTATTTCAAGTTGAAGCCACTAGATCAGGCCTTGCTGGTAGTACTGACCTTCAAACACCTGTGACCTTCAAACACCTGACCTTCAAACACCTTTCCTTTGTCTACCTTACTTTCAAAAACTTGAAAAGCTGTCAAAAGTAAGGCTAAATCAGCGCTACCACAGGACTGATAACAATGACAATATACTTTGGAAAACAATTTTTATGGCCCGTAGGGCCATCCCTATGATTGCTTTCCCACGGGTTCGATGTATGTTTATATATATATATATATATATGTTTGTGTCACCTACGCGAGTATGGGTTGTATACGTAGTTAAGGAAGTTACATCATTCCCGGGGGCTCGGTCAATTAATGGGCGTGGTGCGTAAAAGAACGCGCGATCAAGCTCTACACACCAGCAGAAAGAAAGCTGTTGACTGTTGAGCTTACGTAGACACTGTAACTAATAGCTAGCTATTCTGCCTGAAATATATTCCTAAAGTTCTACAAGGTTTTTTGAAAGGTCAGGAGAGTAGATAATCAAAATAATAACTATAATAAGCTGTTGTCTTTCATGCTTGATAAAGTCAGCCATGATTACTGAATTCTGGACACCACAAAGCAGTCATAAGGATACTTTTATCTTCACTTAAATTTGTAAAGCAATCATAGGGATGTTTTTTTCTCTATATACACTTGTTTGAGAATGACTTTATTTTATGTCGAATACTACTGGCAATAAGTAGTAGCAAAAGCTTTGCCACTACAGTCGGGAGCGAAACAAACACATCTTTACCTTGTATAAATAGTGTAGTATCGCCTCCTCCTTAAATTTGTGTAGCCTAGCTCTTCAGCTGTCTGGACGGACTCTTTCATTTAAACCCGTGCTCATGGCTAGAGTCATGTGACTACTTGTATTTCATTGGCTCTATCAACATTCCTATAGAGCCCATGAAATCGTGTCAAGAGTCACCAGATCTTTCCTCTGCCCCGTCCGAATGTAAAAGCAAAGGCAAAAGGTCTGCTCACAGACTAGCATCAGCATAGACTAGTACCCTCATTCCCAGCGTCTCGTAATCAATGCAGAATTTGATGTTAACACCCTGAGGATAAGATTATGTATCCTCTCTGTCATCAGAAGCTATGTGAAAGTTAGCTTATATATAGTCTCGTCCCCAGGCTCACTCACTACATGGAGAAGCGTCCAGTGACTAAGCATATGCTTATCCTGTACACCAATCAAATCCAAGTATGCTGTAATGTCATCACAAATATCATATGATTAGTTGTGTGACGTATGTGTGAAAATGTCGAAGGAATTTTTTTTCAGGTGATAAGCTTTTTGTCACTGATGGCTACCATCATTTTTATGGCCCATAGGGCCATCCCTATGATTGCTTTCCTACGGGTTCGATGTATGTTTATCTGTATAATACCGTTGTCTGTCTGTTGAATTCACCCACAACAAAGACCCAGAAAATTAGACATTAATGAGAGTAATAAAAGGACGCGTTGACAGTAAAATTGACATTTGTGCATTCATAAAGAAGATTGGAGAAGAGATAGACAATAATCAGCGACAGAATTAGACAACAAGAGAGAAAATCTTTGGAAACATTAGTAGAAAAAGAGTTCAGGAGATCATTGGATAGAGAGAGACATAGACAAACACGTACAACACTAACTGATATAGAGGAGAAGTCTAGCTAACATCTGAGATGGAGATTCTCGTGTGCGCACGTAGACGTTTGATGTGCACAAGACTAACTGATATAGAGAAAGAAGCCCAGCTAACATCTGATGGAGATTCTCATGCATGTAGACGTTTGACAGAACAATAATAGACAGAGATAGACATAGACAAACACTAGAGAGAGAAGCCCAGCTAACATCTGATAGAGATAGACATAGAATGAGCCTGTAGAGTACTACACTTAGAAGGTACTATCTTAAACGACTGAAGGCAAGTACAGAGAAGACCGAACAGAGTTGGAGAGACGTATCATTTAGTTTATTCATTTATTAAATTATAATACATTCATTCGTAGTATGTAAATTTAATTATTGTTATGATTCTAGATAATAATTCTTTCAATGACCATACTACACTACTATGCTTAGAGCATACTATGCTTGCCTAGCTTAAACCGCCGAAGTTGGTATTAAGCTAGTATATATAATTTTATTTATATATAATTATATATATATTCGTCTTGTGTCACTTATGCAGGTATGCATTGTATATGTTTTTAAGATAGTTGTGTCATTCCAGGGAGGCTTGGTCAATTAATGGGCATGGCATGTAATAGAACATGTTTGTAGCTCATGTAGAAACTGAAACTAATAACCAGCTGTTCTACATGAAATATATTCCTAAAGTCCTACAAGATCATTTAAAAGGTAAGGAGAGTAAATAATCAAAATAATAGGTTGTTGTGTTTCATGCATGATAAAGTCACACATGATTATTGAATGCACAAAGCAGGAGCATACAATGTAAAATGTCCATGTGTGCTGCACAAAATAAGTACATGACATGCTTAGTCAGCACAACCAAGAAACTGCTAGAAAGTCACCAGACACTTCTCCACATAGTGGGTGTGGATGGGGACAAGACTAGCTAAAATGATACACCAATGGTTATGCAAACAAGAATTCAGACAATAAACGCATAAATGTATCACTTAGATTTTTGTTGGCGATTATCAGATGTTTGTTTTTTTCCCAAATTCTTTAAACATTTTTGTATTGTCTTTGACAGTCTTTTAGATCTACTATGTGCATTGTTTACATGTACATCCTACATGCTTTAAATGAACAAGACCTGAAACCAAGATTTGGAATAACATAACTATCTTAACTATATATACATTAAAAGTGACGCAAACAAATATATAATATTACACAACACAGATTAACCCATGTTGAAGCAATCACGTGGATAACTTTCAAACTATACATTAAACAGCATATATAGGATTTTTTTAATCCATTCGTAAATATTTCTCACCTTGCTTATCCATAGAGATGTTTTCATATGACGTGTCAGCCTCATACTCTTGTGGATTCAACTGTATATGTAATTTAATTGAATGAATGATAAATAGAAATTAACTTTGCACACTATCATATATGTGCACACTATTTCATTTATTGAGGGAGGGTATGACATAATTCATGTAAGGGTCACTTAAGCTTTGTTTGATATACTTTGTAGGAAGCTTTTCAATTCTTAATTGTGGCAACAAACAGCTTTACAACAACCTTTCCAACTTAGCTTTTTATTGCTTAGAAGAGAAGGGGAATCATGAGGATAACAATGAGGCATATCTATCTGAAAGCCTGCATAATCACATTATTATGTGAGCGTGCAATAAAATATCTCATTTGACCTATTAGACAAAACTATGCATATTGCTTTCATTGGAAACTTGTGTATATAACATATAGCTGGAAATATTGGCGGAGCAAAATATTGGCGGTTTCACCTAGAAACAGGGAAAAATAAAAGTTTACAGAGATAATTTTGATGGTTTTTTATTAAAGTTTAAGTGTGGGTGGGGTTTATTGAACACGTGTACATGTACATGTACGTGTGCAAGCACTTTCAATACGACCAGCTGTATACATATAATTATGTGGCCATCGTGTTTAAAAGAATGTATGGAAGCCGGCACTAGGGAGTGCAGAAGAGAAGGAAACAATGATTTTGATCGATATGCTGTAGCTGCGCTAAGGAGAGGTGTTGTTGTTGTTGGGCATCTTCCGCTAACCTCTACGTTATGGCATTACTGCACCTTCTTGTTGACTTCTTTGAGCTTCCTTGCAGATAGAAGAGTACAGTCGTTCTCGTCAGGGAGTATTGTTTCTCTCGCTTTTTTGAAAGTACTTCAACATGGCAAAGATCGCATGTGGTTTTGTACTGTATTTTTAATTTTACGGATTTAATATTGACGAATTTAAGTTTATACTGCCAAACCGCCAAAGTTTTTGTCTGGCAATATTTCCGGCTATACGGTATTAGGGCTGAAACGAATATTCGGTTTGTCCAGACATTCTCTTGTTATTTTGGTATCCGGATGTATTTTTAGCATTCAGATATTCGTTTAATGTTTGCACATGTACAGAAATTGTACACGTGGTATTATAATTGCAATCAAATGGCCGCGGAAAAGTTTCTTGCCCTATGCTATGGGCTTTTTTTAGAGTACTGAATGGATAGTTTAGAAAACTTTGGCAGTTGTTATAAACATCTATAGTAATTGGTTACAGCAAATAGTGAGCTAACATTTGATATTTCACTAGAAATGCGTTGTGACATTATTTCATTGAAAACAAGCAAATATCCAGATATTCATTCATTAAACTAAGCGAATATCCGGAAACAAAAAAGTACTGTTCGTTTCAGCCCTAATATATACAAGAATAATAAAAAACATTTTCAATAAAAATGAAAGAAGATGTAGGGATGTCAAAACCCAAAAAGCATGCAAACAAGGTTGGGAAGCTAACATAGGACCCAAAATCACTTCCATATAACCCTACATAAGCACTTACACTGCTATAAAACAAAATACAGAGCTGTACTTATGTAGGGTTATATGGAAGTGATTTTGGGTCCTGTTAGCTTCCCAACCTTGTTTGCATGCTTTTTGGGTTTTGACATCCCTACATCTTCTTTCATTTTTATTGAAAATGTTTTTTATTATTCTTGTTTCCATTGTTTTTTATGGCCCGTAGGGCCATCCCTATAATTGCTTTCCACGGGGTTTAATGTATATAATTATATAATTATAATATATATTCTTGTGTCACTTGCGCGACTATGCGTTGTATACGTAGTTAAGGAAGTTGCGTCATTCTTGGGGGGGTCGGTCAATTAATGGGCGTGGCGCGTAAAAGAACGCGCGTTTGAGCTACAGACCAGCCAGGAAGATTCAGAAAGGATGTAAAACTGCTAATAACTGTTGTATATAGCAGAGAAACAGTATAGATATTATGCAAGAATCTTTAACAAGTAAGTATGATAAGTTGTTGAGTTTCAGACACGAGGAAGTCATCATTTAGAACCTTGAAGGAGTACCTCAGTCAGTTCATCAGACATCTGTGTATTTAGACTGCAATTAGGCTTACACTTACGTCTTCAGGCCCCAGGAGTACACAGAAAGGTAGAGACACTAGTGCCATCAGCAATGCTTAATACATAGTCATCACAAAGCAAATATAGGGATGTTTTTTTCTCTATATACACTTGTTTTTCTGAATGGTGTGAATATTTTTTTGTAGATTGAAGAATATATCATTATGGAATCATACAAAAATAAATGCATTAAATTTTGTTCATCAATAAAAGTCAGTCTTTTGTATTTATGTATTGATTATCATTCTCTTTCACTTACAGCACCGTCTGCCATCCTACAAGAAGTAGTGTCAGTCACTGTGTCAACCATTCAGTATTCCAATGGTTATCATAGTATACAATATTATTATACAATGGCTTTATTATTAATAATTATTATATTCATTATTATAAAAATGTATTTGCTCACAAATGTTATCACTATGCTTATGCAACAAACACTTCAGCTTCCATGTTCCGAGTACACGAATGCGCATGCGTAATTAAATTCCTCGTAGGAAAAGGGCGTCCAATTCGAGATCAAATCTTTGCAGTCGTTGAGACTGTCTTCTTTCATAGCCTATCTGTAGATATCATCTCGATACTTGTAGACCAGAATTTTACTATAAATGCGACTGGAATGGTGCTAGAATCATTGTGATATTTTAACAAACAAAAAAATGATTTGTCTGAAAAATATTAATATTAGGTTTATGGTTTAGGTTTATTTATTAATGGACCAATCAGCTAAGAGCTGCTTTAAATGGTACATGTGACACATATAGATATTACAATACATAGAGAATAAAAGAAAGAAAAAAAAAAAAAAAAAAACTGATTTTTTGGAGTTTTTTTTTCTTTTTTTTTTTTTTTTTTTTTTTTTTTTTTTTGTTATAAATATACAAATAAGGAAACAAAGAATAAAAAATATATATATATATACAATCCACATACAATTTCAAGACAATACAAGAAATTCTTTACATTTAGTCTTAAATGTTGTTAGATTGCATGCAGACCTTACATGATCTGGTAGTGAGTTATTAATATGATGAAGATTTTGCCAGTTTTGCCACTCGCCGGTTCTCTACCATAACGACAGTCTTTGTTACAGTCCCAGAGAGTTAGGGTATATGTATTATCTTAGCAGCAACTAGAACTGATCATTATGAAAACAGGATGAATTTATATATACACTTAAAAATCATATTGTCTGGAAATACAATGACTAAACAATAGTGGCTACATAATTACAATAAAGGATGAACATGACTATTGTTTATGGAGACAATGTTCTGGAGTCTTGAAAGATATCACATTTTCCTCCCTCATGAAGGTTCATACCTATCGGGTGGTTTACGGATACGAGTAGATCTCCTGATTTGTGGACACATTTGTTTATCATAAGGAGAGGGTGAAGGTTGCTCGGCCGATGGAATAGAGGTAGAGAAATCCAGGTCATCAAAATTATCAAACGGTGGATCAACATTAGATTCCCGAGAGATTATGTGGTCTATATGACGACGCACTATTCTTCCATCAGTTAACTTCAGTTCATAAGTCAATGGTCCAGTTTTGTTTTTAATTACTGCAGGAACCCAAGTGGGTTTAGTTGATGAGAAATGTCTACAGTAGACGGGATTATCTGGTTGAAAATTTCTTAGACCTTGGACACTTGAACGAGACTTCTGCTGAAGAATTTGTTTAGCTTGTACTCCTTTTGATACGTCAGGATACAGAAGATCAAAACGTGACCTCAGACGTCTGTTGAACATCAGTTCTGCAGGAGAAACTCCAGTAGTACTTTGCGGTGTTATCCGGGAATTGAAAAGGAACCTTGACAACCGAGTCTCCAAAGATCCTGTTAGTTTTTTCATTGCTCTCTTCAATGTCTGGACAGTTCTTTCTGCCTGTCCATTTGAGGCTGGGTGGTATGGTGATATTCTTTGATGTATAATACCATTTCGAGACAGGAATCCCTGAAATTCATCGCTAATAAATGCAGGTCCATTGTCTGATACCAATACTTTGGGCAGACCTAAGGTGGCAAAAGTGTTGCGCAGTTTCTCACTAGTGACCTTTGATGTTGCTGATGTTGTCATGTGTACATCTACCCATTTACTGTGAGCATCAATAATCACGAGAAAATAATGACCCATAAATGGTCCTGCATAATCCACATGAATGCGAGACCAGGGTTGTAATGGCCACTGCCAAGAGTGGATGGGGGCTTGTGGGGGACTGTTTCTTAGAGACTGACAAATGTGGCACTTCTTGACTTCTGTTTCTATGTCTGAGTCCATATTCGGCCACCACATGTATCCTCTGGCAAGACTCTTCATTCGAGTGGTTCCTGGATGACCATCGTGGAGTTCCCTGATAAGGATTGGTCGACCAAGTGGAGGAATTACGACTCGAGATCCCCACAGAATGCAGCCGTTCATGATGCTGAATTCGTCCTTCCTTCGAAGAAATGAAGAAATATCAACATCTGCTTGGGTAATTGGCCACACTTGTTGAACGTACAGTTTGACCTTGGAGAGTAAAGGATCTCTGGCAGTCCAGTTTTTGATTTGTACAGCATTAACAGGGGTGGTTGCTAATGTTTGCAATGACAGAAGTATGTCTCCAGGAACTGGAATGGTTTCCAGCGAAGTAGGGAGTGGTAACCTCGATGGGGCATCTGCATTACTGTTGTCTTTACCAGGTTTAAACCGAATAGTATAACTGTATGCACTAAGAGTCAGGTTCCAGCGTTGGATTCTGGATGCAGCCATCTGCGGAATTGAACGAGTAGGGTTAAATAAATGTACTAAAGGTTTGTGATCTGTGAAAAGTGTGAACTTTCTTCCATATAGGTATTGGTGAAATCTAGTGACACCGAAGACTATTGCCAGGGCCTCTTTATCCAACTGGGAATACTTCTTTTCCGCCGGAGTTAATGATCGAGAGGCAAAACAGATCGGGTGCTCGGAACCATCATCCATCTCATGGGAAAGAACAGCCCCTAATCCATTAGGTGAGGCATCACATGCTACGACTAGTTTCTTCCGAGCATCATAATGAACTAATACACGAGGAGTTGTGAGAAGTTTTTTAGCTTCTTCAAACGTCTCTTTTTGTAGGGGTCCCCAAGACCAGAGTTTTTTCCTGTAAGAGGAGATAAAGAGGAGATAAGGTAGATGATAAATTTGGTAAAAATTTTCCGTAGTAGTTTAGTAGCCCCAGAAAAGATCTTAACTCTGATACATCTTTTGGGGTTGGTGCATCCATTATTGCTTGGACCTTGCTTGCAGTCGGATGAAGTCCAAATTCATCAATGAGGTGTCCTAAGTATTCCACCTGTGGACATAAAAATTTACACTTCTCTTTCTTGAGGCGAACACCAGCTTTACTCAGACGAAACAAAACTTTTTCTAAGTTTTCCAAATGCTCTTCCTCACTCGAACCTGTCACCAAGATGTCATCAATATAGGTTGTTACATGTTTCAAATCTTTTAGCAGATTATCCATTGTTCTTTGGAAAACTGCTGGCGCTGACGACAATCCGAATGGAAGACGGTTATATTGGAAAAGACCACGGTGTGTATTAATGGTGGTCAGACTTTTTGTCTCTTCCCCTAGCTGGAGCTGTAAATATGCATGCGAAAGGTCTAGTTTCGTAAATCTTTTTCCTCCAGAGAGAGCTGTGAAGAGATCTTCAACACGAGGAAGAGGGTAAGAGTCAATCAGAGATGCTTGATTAACAGTAAGACGATAGTCCCCACATATGCGAACAGTCCCATCATCTTTTACCACAGGAACTATAGGAGCTGCCCACTTGGCTGTTTTCACTGGTTGGATAATCCCTTCAGAGGTGAGACGATCTAGTTCTCGTTCAATCTTTTCTCTTAAAACGAAAGGCACAGATCTTCCCTTGTAGAACCTTGGTGTGACATCAGGTTTTAAGTGTAAATCAACCTTGATATCTTTGAAAGTACCCAGTTCAGGTTCGAATACGCCTGCATAACTTTCGAGTAGAGACTGTAATTTTAAAGGTTTTGAGTGCAGGAAATGTATCTCCTTCCAGTTCAGCTTAATGTGTTCTAGCCAGTTACGACCAAACAGTGAAGGTCCATCTCCTTCAACAACTAACAAAGGTAAGTCCCAGAATTGGCCATTGTACGACACTTTTGGAGTGATACTTCCAAGGACATCAATCTTCTCACCAGAATATGTTTTCAAGTCAATGTTTGTCACCTGCATAGGAGGAGGAATAGACCAAAGAGATAGATATGTAGAATGACTTATGATTGAGATTGATGCCCCAGTATCTACTTGAAACTTAAGAGGGCTGCTGTTGAGAGACACTTCCACCATCCAAGGAGGACAACTGTGGGTGCTTCCTAGATTAAAAAGAGAATATGAAGATTCTTCTTCCATATTTACTGGAGGGGCTGGTACAGTCTTTCTGTCAGCATCTTCAACTTCAATCGTATGAGCATTATGAGCAGTTCTTCTAGATCTGAGGCTAGCACTATGAACACTGTTTCTTTTACTTCGACAAACTTTAGCAATGTGTCCTCTTTTTGCAGAAATGACAGATAGCGTCCATAAATCTACAATTTGTGGCTAAATGCGAGTTCCCACATCTGTAACACACAGGGCCGTTAGTTGGAGGGGTAGCTGAGCGATTAGGTTTCTTCTGAAGTACATTAACTTGGGTGGGCTGGACATCAATGTGACTGGAAGTCATCACCTCCCGAGCGTCTTTATCAACTGTTTCTAATGCTTGAGCCAGCTCGAAAGCCTTCTTAGGAGTTAATTCTGGTTCAGAAAGTAGACGTCTTTGTATCCGAGAATCATTTATTCCACAGACTAACCGATCTTGAAGCATCTCATTCAATTTGTCCCCAAATTCACAAAACTCAGAGAGCTGTCTGAGTTGAGCCATGAAAGCAGCAACAGATTCACCAGGTAGACGTGTCCTAGTGTGAAACTTAAGTCTTTGGACTATGACAGAGGGCTTTGGGTTAAAGTGGTCTCGAACCAAATCTATTATTTCTTTGTAAGTTCTTGAACCAGGAGGATGAGGTGAAGTGAGATTTCTTATCAGTTTATAGGTAGAGGCTCCAACAGAGCTAAGGAGAACAGCACGTTTCTTCTCCGGGGATCCTACCTCGTTCGCCATCAAGTACTGCTCCAGACGTTCAGTATACGAGTTCCAGTCATCCACTGATGAGTCAAATTCACCAATAGCACCAAATGTAAAAACTGCCATGAGTTTACTCTGGGTTTTATCCTCGTCGCCAAAATATGTTACAGTCCCAGAGAGTTAGGGTATATGTATTATCTTAGCAGCAACTAGAACTGATCATTATGAAAACAGGATGAATTTATATATACACTTAAAAATCATATTGTCTGGAAATACAATGACTAAACAATAGTGGCTACATAATTACAATAAGTATGAACATGACTATTGTTTATGGAGACAATGTTCTGGAGTCTTGAAAGATATCACATCTTTGGCCATTTAGAAGATGTTGGTAGTCATAAAAACACTAGATATGATCAGGTATGAGTGTATTAAAACCTATCTGTGTATATTACCAGAGATTTCAGGTTATCACTTGCAATCCGTGGGCGGATGCTACTCCAATCAGTTTCTAGTCTTGCAAGTTTCTTGCTGCATACAATCTGGTTCCATTCTGTATTTTTTGGAAGCCACACCCACCCGGGGGTATAATTATTGGGCCTAAATGTTTTGACTGATAGTTTCATGGGTGGTGGAGGGGGCGGTGGGTGGGAAACAATGGCGGGTAACTGTAGTTGCTCTCTGAGAAAGATCGGAGTTTGATAGTGCCTAGAAAGGTAGATTTTATGGTTTCAGTGAAAAGCTACAGAATTCAGCTTTCTTCAGCCTCTTGTAACTATAAAAGTAAAATGAATTTCCAGAAAACGGCTCTATTTGTTTTCTGTAAATGCATTGTACTTGGTGCACGCCATGATTGGTGGGCGTGGCTTTCTCGGTTTTGTACTTATTGAGATTGCAAAGATGGACATTTTATATATGTTTTATCAATTCCAGGACCCTATAAAGGTGATTAGAAGATATGAAGGTTGCTACTACACCAGGTTAGAGTCATATTATATAATATTCTATTTTGAAACTGATTGGAGTCGCATCCGCCCACTCCCTAGTACCACCTGAAATGTATGGGCGGCCATTTTTTTTCCGTGGCATCCCTACATAGAGAGTACTACCGTACTCTCTGATATATATATTACATACAGACCCAGGAGAAGCTAACAGGTATTAACAATGCTAAGTTGGGTTTGTGGAGTGCATGCCAAACTATTTGACATCTAATTAATATTCATGGTGGCATGTTAACTGTATTCGTGTGATAATATTTAGTTGCAAAGAGATTGGCCGGGGTGCTTCTCCTGGCCCTGACATAATAGGTTTGTGTTGAGAATTTGATACAGTCCATATCCTAACCATAATATACTACAAGCACAATTTTTTCCACACAATAATCCTATTATATTATTTCCTTTCCTTGCTTAAAATATTACCTGTTTGGGTTTGGGTATTTCATTGGGTGGAGGAGAAAGGGAAACATCATCTTGATGAGGCATATCTATGAGAAATAAAACATCTTCATCATCAATTGCATAATATTAAACGTAGTATGTTCTAAGCATAACTATAATCTTAATTTGCATATTATAGTTTATATAAGGAACACATAATGACAGGATATTCTTCTGCTTTCTGTCAAAAGCTCTTGGTTTATAATGATGTAATTAGGGTTACACCTATACTAGTATAGGGATCTGAATAGAGGCAGAGTATCAGTATAGGCAACTGCTTTGCGTATACATTGCCTATACAGCTTACACAATATTTTTCAGGCTTTGCAGATTACATTATTGTCAAACTGTACAAGTACAATCTGAAGATGTGTGCAACCAAGGCTGAATATGCCTGTAACTACATGTACAATGTACACTGCAAAAATAAATTGTTAAAATAAGTAACTTATTGGTTAGTACAGATGAGGAAATTGTAATTTAATTGGTTGTGTAGGTTGCTATGACTACATGGTGATATATAATTATGTTATTATAATCCTTGCAATTCCCTATCTAGTCTAATAGATATACAAATAAGCAGATAAATATTTTAGTGAAATTATTTTGGGTTTCCGAACCTTTTTTGTGCATCTAATATGAGATGTTAGGCATGAAAATTGATTATAATTGGTACATATGTATGTTTTATGTATTTTAATAATATAGTAAAATGTAACTATGGCATTAGATGTATGGATACTGAACAACCAACTAATTATTAAATCCTTGCAACTATACTAACCAATACATTTGTTATTTTAACAATTCTATTTTTGCAGTGTACTTTGGGCTGAATGTATAGTACACGAACAATAGAATAATTAACACTGCACCATGTATGAACAGTTGTAAACTAGATGAATACAACTATATATTTCACACAGACAATATTGGATTCGATCTGTATATAGGCAATTTGGATTATGAAATATAGGGGTATAGGCATATAGGCATATAGGCAAATTGTAATAATAAATTATTGTAAAGTTGATTTACACATTATAGTATATAACACATCAATATACTGGTTTCCATGTCAACAAGCTACAATAACATTGTCACTTTAAAGAATAAGCACATGAATACTGTTCTCCTTATCCTAACGCAATAGCACATGAATATTAAATGTCATTAGTATGACCACACAAGAAGTGGAACTGCAAAATCCCCCAAAAATCTACCTTTAAGTAAGGGACAGTGTCCAACCTGGATCACCTGGATCACCGGATCGCTGATTTTTGAGTGCACGCTAGCTCACAAAAAAATTATTGTGGACATAGCTAAGTGCACACATGCACTAGTATACAACTGTGTGACGACCTCGAGGGTGACCTTTTATTATAATGATGAAAAGATCTAGGACTGTATGAGAAGTTTACCTAATGACAAGGGCGCCTACAGCAGTCATACGTTCCAAGGGCTCCTAGAGTGGTCATATATCCCAAAGGACCCTAGAATGGTCACACGTTGCAAGGGCACTAGAGTGGTTAAGTGGCTGCAAATAAACATCTGTTCATTTGTATTGTTTCTGCAGTTGGCCCGTGTATTTCACTTCATCCCTTTCCTCCAACTAACAAAGCACAATTTTTGTATCTATGACTTTGTTATAAGGTCTTCTTTCTAACTACGTAAGTTAGAAGGTTGTGTTGTGTAAAATGTGGAGGTTATAAAGGTAAGTAAGAGTTTGGGCGTTGCACTTTGGACTACTAAACATTCAAGCACTCGCCTTGCTATGTTCCTGCTGGTAGCAAAGCATAAATTTTACACCTAAGGCTATCTGATCAACTCTTCTTTCCAACAAAGGAAGTTAAAAATTCACAAGCTCCTGGTATATTGTATCATGTGAAAGTTAGTGTGCACATTTTAACTTGGGATAATAGTGGCCGTTGAGTGTTGATGTGGACAACAGTTTTTACAATGACAGTTTTGAACCTTCATGTATTTCCAGGCTCTTGTAATAAATAATAAAGATAGTCTGTTATTATTTGTTATTATGAGATTATTTAAGAGTATTCTTCTGCCTTCTATCCTTATAGCTTCCTTGTGTTTGTGATGATGTAATAACAAAATCTACATAGTTATAAATAATATCAATGAAATTTGGAGTAGATTTCTTTTGCCAGTAGTATTTTGGTGCTACAACTAAATACATTTAGTTCCGTTAACTATAGATACTAAAACTAAAAATAAACTAATTCTTTACTAGAACTAAACTAAATTAAACTATAATATGATGATTCTTATTGAAATTGAATACTATGTAACAGTTTTATGAATTTTGAACAAATCATCACTATGGTAACATGATTATAATAATTATGAATATTCTCTCAAATATGTAATGAATATTATCCTATATATGACCACACAAGAAGTGGAACTACAATCAAATCAAGATTTGTTCTGTATATCACAGGTAGGAAATCTTTCATACTACTTGAAGGTTAATATTGTCATTCTTTGAACTACAATTATACCACTCCTAGTCATAACTGCATAATTATATAACACTAATGAGGGGTTAAGTGTAACAGTAAAACAAGTGCTACCGTTATTTTTATGCAGGCCTGGCCCGAATAACCATTCTTTATGTGGATAACATTTGATGATACAATTATATAATATTAGACTGTCATGGTCATGTGATCAATTAATAGCAAAATAAGCATGCTCAAGACCAACCAGCCAGCAAAGAAAGTAACTACATCATCCTGAATGGTTATAAAAAAAGAATTTGAAAATTAAATTTCAGATAACAATAATGTAATACTGAAGTTGAATTCAATCACAGGGATACTTCTTTATCCCTAAATAATCATCTTGTTCTCCTGAATGAAGGATCAATCTCTTTAACACTACATTATTGCATGACATTAAGAGTTGGTTGTAATTTGTTGATGGTAAGTTTTGTGAATATCAGGTTTGTTAAAGCCCTTTTAAAATATCAATACATGATTAATTCAGAAAGCATATATAATTAGCATATGCGTTTACATAATTATATAATCTACCTGTAGGCATGATGCGGAATCCCTTGGCGGCAGCAATACTCTCAGCAGTAGTAAGATCAACACTAGCAATAGCAGTGCACATATTCCTCCAGGTTGGTAGACGTTGTCCTGGGCTTTCCCTCTTCAACCATGATGCAATCATAGCTGACATACATCCAGTAACGCTGCTGTTATCACGTGCTATAATATCAATGGTAGGTTTTGCGATACCAAGTCTACTTCCAATATCTTCCCATTTAGCACTGAACTGTATGGTTGTCAGATATACCTCATTAAAATCAGGTTGAAGACCTGTTATGATACAAAACAATAACATAATACATATGTACAAATACAATACATCAATACTCACAAAGAAGACGATCTTCAGATGACATAGTTCCTTCTTTGCGAAGCGAAGAGACGAACGAGCCACACTAAGATATACTAATTTCGGACATTTCCGTGAATCTTGCGATATTGAGTGAGGATCACAGCCTGAATTACTTTCAGTTTGCTGTGCTAATAATAAATGAACCCTGCATGGATACCATCCGCTTTCACTGTGAGCTTTTACACTTTGAATTTCAATAGGGGAGCACATATACAGGAATACCTGTTGTGTAACCCTTTCTTTACAGATAAAATAATTTAAATTCAAAATTAATTTTATTGTTTGTGCTGGATCCTCGCGACTGGATCACTGCGCAAAATGAAATTTCGGCTATTACGCAGATCACGTGTTCACCACATGGAACTTCTCTGATGGCTGAAAAATCAGACACAATAAATTCTATTTTACTGAGTGAGTACATAGATGGATGGATGCATAGATATAAGTAGATAGCTCATGGTGAATGCGCTGATTGCATGCTATTTTCGCACAGAAAATGTATGATTTTCAGTTAGTTAGTTAGCTATATGCATATATATAAACCATGGCTGTTTGTTTCATGAGTAGAAAATTAACGTGGTAATTTAGGAACATAGTGTTCTGATCTTGAATGTTATAGGTATTTGATTGTGTCGTATGGGGTGTTTGTATAGTCCTGGTTCGTCTAGTTATCTTTATCGTGGATATGGATGGATTTGTGGTTATAACACAAAGGCTGAAGTATGAAATCCCACCCAGCCATTACTGTAGAAAAGGGAAGGGACAGTGACGGTAGACTAGACAAGCCAAATAGCTATATGAGATAATATAGTTTATATTTTTACAGGTCAAGGTACTGAAGGTATTACAATATGGGATTTTAATAGATCATCATTAACATGTTCAGTACAATTGAGGTATAGTGTAATGTAATACACATTTAGACTATATTGTTACTATATATAGACTATATTGCTACTATATATAGACTATATTGTTACTATATATAGACTATATTGTTGCTATATATAGACTATGTTATCTACAGCACATCAAGAGAATGTAGAGTGTTTGCTTGGAGTTGCCATGGAAACCAGTTATCATGTTGTGACAGACAGAGTTAGAATGGAGAATATCATATAATAAATGATGATGTCATAATGATGTCATATTCCTCTTCTAGTGTTTACATACTAAATGGTTCTGGTTTATCAATTAATTATCAATTGCCACACCCACTAACAAGATTATTACAATTTTCTCAATTGGGAACATACCTTATATTATGGGAACCATATACTGGTGAGTGTATTAATACATGTATATATAATATTATATATATTAGTGGACGATATTGATATTACCTGATGCCGGATTAGTTGCCTCGCACTAAGGTGCGCGGCAAAAATTATATATAATCATTATTATTATATTTATTATATTTATCTTATAGGAAGAGATCATGAATTTGAAGAATGTCAAAGGTTTTATAAAGAAGGCCTATCCACATCGTTTGTACGAATACTCACCAACGATGCTGTAAATACCTGGAAACCTGATATACAAGTTAGCTTATAATCACTACTTCGTATATCCATCTATCCTTCTATCTATCTGTTTATATTGCTATTCCTCAGTTGGATATATACAATAATTCTCGTCTGTTTGTTGAGTTGTGTGTTGCTAAGATACCAGATGATAATATCTATTTATTGGATGTATTAGCTATTCTATTTAATCCCTCCTGCAAGTGAGTGTATATTATATTAGTCCTGTCTGTCAAACTCATTAATATAATTATTATATATAGGTGGAATGTTTTTAATTCTCCTGAGCCTTCAGCAACTTATGTAGAGGTTAGTACTGTACATGTGTACATGTATGCAACACTACATGTACATGTACATGTGTATGTACTTGTACATGTTTACATGACTACATGTACAATAGACATGTACATGTACATGTACATGTACATGTACATTGTATGTACATCTGTGTATATAAATACTTTATGTGTGTATCTTTATAGGGTGTGGATGAAACCAAACTCTTTGCTAAACCAAAAGAAAGTGCTAAACATAGCATAAAGGTACATGTACACACGCACACACACACACACCTCCAGTACTCTACATGTATTATATTGTATATACATGTACATGTACACCTGTACATTTAGTGTATACATGTACACATGTACATGTACACACACACACACACACCTCCAGTACTCTACATGTGTATATACACTTTTACATGTAATGTATACATGTACACATGTACACATTACAGTACATGTACATACATGTATATACTAAAGCTGATCTATTATAGGGTCGTTTGGTTGACTTGATAAACCTGTTTGGTGAGAATGGTAGTTTTAAAATGCTATATGATAGAGTATGTGGAATTGAATGTACCTTCATTAGCTTATCTATTAAGGTTAGTCATATACTATGAATATCATTAACACCTCTATTATTTGTATCTCACTTTTAAATTCCCCTGTTCACACTCCTTCCCCTTCCTCATCCTCCTCCTCCTCTGTCTGTCTCTTTCTCTCTGTTTCGCTGTCTGTCTGTCTGTCTCTCTATCTCTCTGTCTGTCTCTCTCTCTGTCTCTCTTTCTCTGTCTGTCTCTCTCTCTCTCTCTCTTTCTCTTTCTCTGTCTGTCTGTCTGTCTGTCTGTCTGTCTGTCTGTCTGTCTGTCTGTCTCTCTCTCTCTCTCTCTCTCTCATCAGACCATTTGGACATTGTTGTGATTTTCTTACTGATGCATTATATGAAGAGTGTATTATTCCTGTTGTAGTAAGTGCTGGACTATATGTATATCGATCTATCTCATTATCTGTCTATCCATCTATCCATTTATCTATCTACATGTATATATACATGTATCTATCTTCATGTATGTGTTTATGTATTATCTACATTTATATCTCCATCTATCTAGATGTCTATTTATCTATCTACTAATTATCTATATATCTTTATAACTGACTATCTATATATCTATCTATACGCATAGAATAAAGTGATATCATTTCTTGATGGATTAAGTGATGAATCTCTGAAAAAAGAGGCTGCGACAGATACTAGAAGTGAAACATTTTCATCTATCATGAAGGTTAGATGGATGGATGGATGGATGGATGGATGGATGATAGATAGATAGATAGACAGATAAATGGATTATACATGTACATGTATATATCTTATATTTTATAGTCATTGCGGCACTTGTGTCGTCGTATACCTGGTAGAGAAGATATTGAAACTTTTAGACTGAAAATGGTATTGAGGTTAGTATACATTACACACAGGACTCATGTATAGTACATGTATAGATGCATGCATATATGTAATATATATTTGTACAGTGCATGTACTATGAAACATGTACATGTAAATAATACTACATATGTACATGTACATGTAATTAATCGTAGATGTGTATATAACATTTTTTGTAGACTATTACAGATCTCAAGTTTTAGTGGAAAGATGAATGCACTAAATGAGGTATATGTACATGTACATGTAATTGTGTGTGTGTGTGTATGTACATGTATATGTACATGTGTGTGTGTATGTACATGTATATTGTATGTACTGATGTGTCTTTGTCTTCTTCAGATAAGCAAGATTATACCGACCAGTATTACATATCATCCGCACTTTAGAACAGCAGCTGATGAAGAACAGTTAACAGTAGAGAGAATTGGGGTATGAGAGAGAGGGAGAGAGACAGACACACACCCACAGACAGAGAGATTATATATGTTATCTTTTATTTGTAGGAATGGATCAAGAGTAATAATGTACTGACTATAGTGTTTAGAGATAATCTTCACCAGCCACAGGTGTGTTATATCATATGTCTATATTGAATCGGATGGATGAGTGGATGGATGAGTAGATGGATGGATGGATGAGTAGATGGATGGATGAATGAGTAGATGAATGGATGGATGGATCGATGGATAGATAGTTAGATGGGTTGATAGATACATAGATACTGGATGAATACATGTGTTATTTTTTATTACAGTATGTTGAGAAATTTTATCGTTTGGTAAGATTTTGTATCGAAGTGAAAGTACTCACTCTGGAAGATCTGGATAGAATATGGGCCTGTCAGGCTTGTGGTGCATGTACATGTATATTTATATACACCATCCATTCATCCATCCATTCGTCCATTTGTCCATCCATCCATACCTACAGTAGCCCTCAAAAAAAAGTTCCCGTACCGTAGATGTAATACGCACGCACTACGTTACGTACCGTATTACGTTATTAACTACTTACGTATACATTGTAGATTGTCACGCATCTATTACGCATATTGCGTAGTGTATAACGGTTACGTAATTAATTGCAGCTCGAGCCACACCCAAGTGATCACGTGCCTGCAGTAGAAGTTCGTTTTAGAGTTTTTGTTAGGTTTGTCTTTGTAAGACTTTGTTGTTTATTTCTCTTCTTCTGTATCTACTTTCTATCTTCGTTCAATGTAGTAATGCTTGGGCAATATCTGAAGTATTCTGTTTGTTTCACCTGTGATGATAAATGTATACTTATGCTATAGCATTATAAAGTGTAATATCTGAGGTGTACTTACAATCTATTGCTATAATTTTGAATACAATTAATCTTTGTTTATACAGAATACTTCAAGTGTCTATCTTCTATGTATAATATAAAGGTGTATTATAGTGTTTATATATACAATACATTTTGTTTATACAGACAGAATACTTCAGATATTGCCCAAGCATTACTACATTGTTCTAGTGTTTACACAATACATTTTGTTTATACAGAATACTTCAGAAATTGCTCAAGTGTATTTGCTATATCATCCATCCATTCATCCATCCCTCCATTCATCCATCCCTCCATTCATCCATCCACTCATTCATCCATTCATCCATCCATTATTTCATTCTATATTCTGTCTACAGGATGGTAAGCATGAAGCCATAGTAAAGAATATTCATGACCTATTAGTGAAGCTAGCATGGGACTTCTCACCAGAGCAGTTAGACTATCTGTTTGGTTGCTTCCAGAGAAGTTGGGTCGGATCTAGTAAAAAACAAAGAGATGAACTTCTAGACTTCATCCGACATCTTGCTGAGGATGACAAGGAAGGAATAATGGCCAGTAAAGTACTAGAGTTGCTATGGAACTTGGCTCATCGTGATGACTGTCCTCCTGATACAATGGAACATGCTCTTAATGCACATATTAAGATATTAGATTATTCATGTTCTCAGGTACAATCAACTATCTTTATCAGAAAGCCTCAGAATCCATATATGTCCATCCTGTGAGCATGTAATCACAGAGCTTATCAAAAGGGTGTGGTGTGTGGGTGTGGCCACATGTAATTAACATGGACATTTAATTTATGAAGAACAATACTTAGGATGTCATTGTACATGTACATGTAAATATGTTCAATCATAAAAGGGTGTGGTTTGTGGGTGTGGCCACATTTAATTAGCATAGACATTTACTGTTAATTTAACTAAATTATTGTGGAGAACAATACTTAGGATGTCATTGTACATGTACATGTAAATATGTTCAATCAAAAGGGTGTGGTTTGTGGGTGTGGCCACATTTAATTAGCATAGACATTTACTGTTAATTTAACTAAATTATTGTGGAGAACAATACTTAGGATGTCATTGTACATGTACATGTACATATGTTCATTTGTTCAGCTTAATCAATCATAAAAGGGTGTGGTATTTGGGTGTGGCCACATTTAATTATCATCTGCATATATCTAAACTGTTATGGAGAACAATACTTATTTGTTAGTAACAAGATGTCATTGTATATGTATACATGTACATATGTTCATTTGTTCATCTTAATCAATCATAAAAGGGCGTGGTTTGTGGGTGTGGCCACATCTAATTAGCACGAGCATACACCTTTTTAATATCACTAGTGAACATTACATACACATGTGTAGTTGTTAAAATTAGGAGGTCTTTCTACACCATTCTCATCAACCATATAAGGGTGTCGGAGTTTTTGATAAGCATGGGCCAAATTGGCTCAAAAATGGTTAGTGTGTATGCCATTGGGAATACATCTTGAGCCAATTAACAAAGAGGTAATGCTGTTAGTGACAATATAATTATACCTAATTGCGCCACTGGAGAATTGTGCAGTGCCAAATAAGAAGCTCTTTGGGCCAATGGTGTGCCATATAAGCTTATCAAAAACACTGAAGGGTGTGGTTTGTGGGTGGGACCACTTTTAATTAAAATTACCATACCATATTAGTATTGTAATTTAGAACATTACTTAGTTATTGATATCGTGCAAATGTTATACATGTATTTCTGTTTGTAGGAACGTGAGTCACAGAAGCTCCAGTGGTTACAGAGATGTGTTGATGAAGTCACACAGGGTAACTGGGTTATACCAGCTCTCAAACAAATGAGAGAAATATGTCTTTTATACATTGAGGTAATTCAGGAATCAAGAAATGCTATCTATCTATGTACATGTATATACATGTACATGTATATGTGCATGTACATGTACATGTATGTACATTGTGTGTATATCTATCTATCTATGTACATGTATCTATCTATCTGTGTACATGTATTTACATGTACGTATTTATCTATCTATCTGTGTACATGAATCTATGTACATGTATTTATTTATCTACATGTATCTATGTACATGTACATGTGTATCTATGTATTTATTTATCTCTATGTACATGTATCTATGTATTTATTTATCTACAATGTACATGTATATCTGTATATCTATCTATCTATCTATCTATCTATTTATGTAGTGTCCTGTGAATTATTCATCAGTCCATCATCCTACAACAAGATTTTATTAGCGTAATGAGATTATTAGTCATTTGGACCAAAATCATCATTTATTATCTCACATTTGTACTAATGTTAGCCATTATATGACACAAGTCAGGAGTATGTGTACAGGTATGTACTGTATATGTGTATATATGTATATGTGTATATATGTATACATGTATGTATATAGATGTTTTGCATGATTATGTACATGTACATGTATATTTATTTCTCATAGATGACACTACTCTTGATCCAGAGACATTGTGTGTAGATGATATGTTCAACCATTTTCAACAACTTCAAATTAGATTAGACTTTGTTAGGTACATGTACAATGTACATTTACATGAATGGATGGATGGATGGATGGATGGATGGATGGATGGATGGATGGATGGATGGATGGATGGATGGATGGATGGATGGATGGATGAATGGATGGATGGATGGATGGATGGATGGATAAATGGATGGATAAATGGATGGATGATGAATGGATGGATGGATGGATGGATGGATGGATGGATGGATGATGAATGGATGATGAATGGATGGATGATGAATGGATGGATGGATGGATGGATGGATGGATGGATGGATGGATAGATGGATTGAGTATAGCACACAAACATACATGTGTACAATTGTGTAGAACATGTACATGTATATGTAATGATCGTTGTCACTAATTAAATTTATAAAACAGGTTTGCTTTGAAAGATGGACAGTTGTGGTTGGGACACAATCAAGCCTTGATGGTGAGTTAATTAGTGGGTGTGGTTTTCATCATGTGATTATACACATGTATATATACACACACACACACAGGTATGGGAGAGTCTTGCATTAGCACCAGTATTCCCATCAGACAGAGATGCATGTTTCAAGTGGTTTGCTAAGGTAACATCTTTGTACAGTTATTAGTATCATTGGTTATAATGATAATAATAATAATAATAATAATAATAATAATAATAATAATAATAATAATTATGTATAGTAATAATATATATATATAGAAGTTTATTATTAGATCTACTACTGTACATTATCATGTATTACCGGAAATATTGGCGGTTTCGCGTAGAAACTAAAGTTTATGGAGTTAATTTTGACACTTTATTATTAAAGTTTATGTGTGGGTGGGGTTTATTGAACATGTGTATGTATACGTATGCAACCACTTTTGATACGACCAGCTGTATATGTGGCCATCATGTCTACAAGGATGTATGGACACCGACACTAGGTGATGAACTGGAGTGTAGAAGAGAAGGAGACAATGATTTTGATCGATATCCTGTGGCTGTGCTAAGGAGAGGTGGCATCTACCCAGTGTCGATCCTTCAGCTGAACCAGCAGCCAAAAAAAGAAAAACTGATTACAAGGTAGAATGGGAGAATAACCAAGACTGGTTATATTTCAACGACGAGCAAGACGGGATGTTTTGTAAGCTTTGGCAGTGCTGGAGCAGGACACCTCGAAGTGGTAAATCAGTTTGGGACACGTTGCCTTGTGTGTGTGTGCGAGCACACTCTGTAGTTAGACATGAACAGTCTGAACAACACCTTGGCTAGAGAATGAAAAAATGCAAAGGAAACGTGATGGAGGAATCGTTGCTTCTTTTGATCACGTGTTTGAAGCTGAAGAAGCTTCTCTTACATCAGCATTAATGTGTTTATACTGGCTGTGTAAAGAAGCTCTTACATCAGCATTAATGTGTTTATACTGGCTGTGTAAAGAAGCTCTTACATCAGCATTAATGTGTTTATACTGGCTGTGTAAAGAAGCTCTTACATCAGCATTAATGTGTTTTATACTGGCTGTGTAAAGAAGAATTGTCACACACTACTGAATACTCATCACTTGGATTTAGTGAGCCTGTTAGATAAGGAGATATTAATGCATTTAAACAAAGGAGCCAATGCAATCTATAGAACTCAGCAAAGTATTGCTGAGTTCCTAACCCTTATCGGTAGTAGTATTAGAAAGACCACCCAGCATGAGCTTGAGAGTAGCCCTTATATAAGTTTACTGATTGATGAAACCACTGATCTCAGCACAACTAAACAATTGATAGTTTATGCAAAATATCTTTGTACGACCTCAGGACCTCAGGACCTCAGTCCAAGGATGGAACTAAACTTGGTCGAATTTCAGTATGGACTAGGTTTTTAGGTGTTACTGAGCTAAGTCATGCAGATGCTGAAAGTGTCACACAAATCCTTTAGAAGTACAATAGGATCTTGGTATTAATGAGTTAAAAACAAAGTTAGCAGGATTTGGTAGTGATGGTGCCAATGTTATGGTTGGTAAACATGCAGGTTTTAGCACAAAATAGAGAAATTTGGTACCTTCTCTTATTTCTGTTCATTGTGCTGCACATAGACTAGCTTTAGCAGCTTCAGAAACAGTTTCACAGGTGTTCACTGTGAATCACTTCAAGGGATTAATAAATCTTTTATTTCATTACCTACATCAACCTCAACTTCCGCTAACCTTTATGGGACTGCTGGACCTTCTTGTTGACTTCCTCGAGCTTCTTAGCAGATACAAGAATACAGTTGTTCTCTTCAGGCAGTATTGTTTCTCTCGCTCTACTCTTCAACATGCCAACGATCACATGTAGTTTTATACCAGTTTTTTATTTTAATTATATGGATTTCATATTGATGAATTTAAGTTTACACCACCAAATCGTCGAAGTTTTGATATATTATTATTGTTATTGTCATCTTTATTATTATATAACACTGTCCTCTACTGGTAAATGTATGGGTAATCTTGAAGCCCACATGCAGGCATTGCCTCACCAGAGAGTGATGGATAACCAGATGGGAGATGGAGTGAGAGGGGGGCAACCCGCAACGATGAGCCTGTAACCAGATTTTTTGACCGCTTTTGAAGCTTGAGCCAAATTGGCTCAAAAATGGTTAGTGTGTGCGCCATTGAGAATACATCTTGAGTCAATTAACTAAGAGTTAATGCTGTTACTGACAATATAATCATAATTAACTGCGCCACTGGCCCAAAGAGAGAACTGTGCAGTATCAAATAAGAATTAAGCTCCTTGGGCCAATGGTGTGCCATATGAGCTTATCAAAAAACACTGCCTGTAACTTTCCAAGATCTCTGATTACATTGATAGCCTTCTTGCTTCAACGCCCCAACGACTCAACTACTAGATTGATGAAAGAGATTCCTGCTTGATGGCAGTCATTGTCATGCAAACGACATTTACGCTCCTCTGCCACAGAAAGAGCATGGCCTTGAATAACAGAAGCATTATTGATGGTAAGTTGTTGGACAGGTGAGACTACTGTAACATCAAGAGCTGCCGATCATCCACTTTTCCAGCAAGGGAGAAGGTCATCTGCCGGGCGGCTACTGGAACCAGGTACAAAGGTACTTAGGGGCTAAGGCAGTAGACTAGGCAGCAGAAAAAAGGACATCACTAGGCTGTCATCCCGATGAATCATGTCTCCATTGCCTCTACGGGTAACGAGGTGATCACCCATACAATCAGCCTCTGTATCACGAATTGGACAAGATGAGCCTTTCGTAACCATCTGCAAACCAAGCCATTCTGGTGAGACAACCATCTTGTTTCTGTAGGCCATTGAAGCTTTAATTGGGGTTCGTCGAGAATCTTTTGCATCTCAACAAGCTCAGCTGTGCGCACAGTACTCCTGGAAAAGTGAACATATATTTGGTTCAAAACTTTCTGGAATCGTTGTATCATTGAAGAACCATTACTTGCATCGCAACCTGCAGGTGATAATCGATGAGCGCTACAGTGTGTAAGCGCCTTCCTTTGTCATTTTTAGTCGCTATCATGTGTATCTTCTTGTAAGGTTTTATCACACTTCACTGCTTCCACTATTTCAGTTGTTGCCTTGCGAGATATTAAGAACTCTTCGTCTCCTGTTTTTGTAGGATTATGTATTATTATTATTTTTATTTTTATTTTTATTTTTATTATTGTTTATGGTTGTTCTCTATCATTGTTTATTATTTCAGTTGGCTATGTGGGATGAACCCGATATAGAGCCAGAGACAGCTAAACATCTCTTCACACAGAACATACTAAACCTAACTCCCTCAGCACTCACTGATAATGGGTTCAGGTGTTTTGATAAGTTCTTCAGAATGGTGAATTTAAATCAACATGGATTATCAAAATGGAACAGATCTTGTTTTATAACTGAAAGTGTTGATCTTATTGGTAAGTGGGTGTGGTCAGTTTATGGGTGTGGTCATGTATAGATATGTCCTGTGTAGGTTATTAACAGGTGTGGTGTGTGAGTGTGGTCATACATGTATGTGTGGTGTATGGGTGGCTTTCGTCTGTCTATGTATTAGGTGTGGTGTATGGGGTGTGGTTTGTCTATGTATTAGGTGTGGTGTACAGGGTGTGGTTTACAAATACACATTTCTTTTACTCCAGGATTGGACTACTTATGGGATTGTATTCTTCAAGTACCTGATGATATTGTACATAAACCTATTGAACTGTTGAAAGATATTTTCACTAATCTGAGCTCCAAACTACCTCAAGAACAGGTCATACATGTACATGTACTTGTATATACTCATATGCATGTGTACACATGTACATACATGTACATGTGTACATGTACAAGTATATGTACCTTTACTTATACATATGCATGTACACATGTATATGTATATGTAAGCACGTGAATATCAATCTTGATTGTACAGGTACTCCAACCTGTACATATAACTTTAACTGTTACCTTGACAACCATGTTTTTAACCATTATAGATACATCAAGAGTTTATCGGAGTGTGTATACACAGAATGGAATTAATTTTTAAAGGCCTCAAGCAATATAAACCAGGAGAGATTGAAACTGAGTCTGTTCAAGTACAAGCAGCTTATAAAATAGAAGTAATAGCTTTGTGTATCTTTCCATCCATTCATCTATCTATCTATCTATTCATTCATCTATCTATCTATTCATTCAGTCATTCATTCAGTCGTTCATTCATATATTCATTCATTCATCATTCATTCATCCATCCATCTATCCACTCATCCATCCATCTATCCATTCATCCATCCATCTATCCATTCATCCATCCATCTATCCATTCATTCCTCTATCTATTCATTCATCCAGCCATCTATCCATTCATCCATTCATCCATCCATCTATCCATTCATTCCTCTATCTATCCATTCATTCCTCTATCTACATGTATCCATTCATTTATCTATCTATCCATCAACACACATACTTTCATATTCAGGTTAATAAATTGGTTCGTTGTCTCAAACTAATAATTGAGTATGTGGTAGAGTGTGATGAAGAATATATGGAAGAAAGGGCCATACCTCCACACGGAAAGTATGTAGTGGGCATTAAATAGAATAACAATAATGTATATATTAAAGCAAGGGTCATACCTCGTTCCTATACATGTACATGTACTAGAAGTAGTGGGCATTAAATAGAAACACAATCATGTGCATGTACAGTGTACTGTATATGCACATGTACATGTATTTTATATTGAAGGAAGGGCCATACCTCCACATGGAACTAGGGGGCATTAAATAGAAACATTTCATTAATCATTTGTTTATCATTTCAGAGCACATTGGGGTAAACCACTGTCATTAACAATTCGATATATTCCAGCCCATTCTCATCAACCTGAAGAGTTTGAAATATGGACACATGGGAATGAGACTATAGCTGCTTTGAGAAGACATATTACAAGAAGGTTGTCTACATGTATCTGTGTCTTTAGTCTATCTGTCTGTCTGTCTGTCTGTCTGTCTGTCTGTCTGTCTATCCCTTTGTCTGTCTGTCTGTCTGTATGTCTGTCCATGTATCTCCCTCATTCATTTGTCTATCCATCATTCTATCTATTGTCTATCTGTTATTCTACACATACATATTTATCTCTCATTGTATATCTCTTCCAGACTCAATCTTTCTAGTTCTTCAAAGTTAGAACTCTCAGTTGGTAATGATATTATTCGTAAAACTGAAAATCATCGTTTTGTTATGAGTGCTAGTGTTCCACTGCGAGACAAAATGGTATGGAGCAATCTGATTGGTTGTAGTCATAGTGATTGTACTATCACATTGAATCTGATTGGTTGTAGTCATAGTGATTGTACTATCACAATGAATCTGATTGGTTGTAGTCACAGTGATTGTACTATCTGATTGGTTGTAGTCATAGTGATTGTACTATCACAATGAATCTGATTGGTTGTAGTCATAGGAATTGTACTATCACAATGAATCTGATTGGTTGTAGTCATAGTGACTGTATGGTTGTACCATCACAATGAATCTGATTTGTTGTTGTGATCCTAATATTATAATGAATCTGATTGGTCCTTGTAGGTGGTGACAGTGAGAGTTCAACAGTTTAGTAATGTTAGTGAGACTAGCATGCAATCATCGGATAATAGCACTGATTCTAGTGAGGGATCAATGGGACAATTTGATGGACCAAATCTGGAAACTGAGAAGAATCTACCATCTGTGGTATGTAATTATATATATACATGTATATATAAGTGTATGTACATGTACATGTATTATTATATACACTATTTGAATTGACTAATCAGATTACACGATTACAGGTTGCTAAATATTTACTTATTAACCCATGATTTATTAAGAATAAAAAAATATATAGCATGAAGGATGAATAGTCTAACTGTTCAATAATGAAGTAATTAATGTTTCCAAGGTAGTTCTATTATTTGGGGAAACCAAGAATACAGTATCTAAGCAATTTAGATTATAGTTATTATTTTGTACATGTGTATATGATGTTATAAGTGTATGTACATGTACATGTGTATATGATGTTATAAGTGTATGTACACGTACATGTGTATATGATGTTATAAGTGTATGTACACGTACATGTGTATATGATGTTATAAGTGTATGTACACGTACATGTGTATATGATGTTATAAGTGTATGTACACGTACATGTGTATATGATGTTATAAGTGTATGTACACGTACATGTGTATATGATGTTATAAGTGTATGTACATGTACATGTGTATATGATGTTATAAATGTATACATATGTACATGTCCATTGTGCATATATGATGTTATAAGTGTATATACATGCACATGTATACATCATGTTTCAAGTGTATGTACATGTACATGTATAATATACATTTACATGTACACTTATACATGTACAAGTATGTATGTATGTATGTATGTACATGTACTTACAGATGTACACACATGGGCGTTAATTAGAGATCATTTATTATAATTCATAATGTACATGTACTCTTCTTTATCAGTTACTGGTTGGACGAGATGTATACATTGAGTTTCTACTTAACCTGTGTGACTTTGCTGTTGAGGGACATCTCATACAATTAAGAGATAGTGTTAGGAATCTACTGAAGATTCTACCCACTGGTTAGTACAACATCTTCTATCTGACTGTCCATCTATCTATCCATCCATCCATCCATTCATCCATTCATCTCTCAGGTCTCAAACTCTTGAGTCAAACACTTGATTTTTGTCGTGATGCTGCTGCACTGGAAGGTAATCAACCTTATACTAATCTCAAACAATATGTACTCTCAAAGAGTCCATCAAAAACTGTATACATACTAGAGGTAAGTAATACATGTATGTCTATCTGTCTGTCTGTCTATTTATTTTTCTGTCTGTACGTGTATGTCGGTTTGTCTGACTATGTCTGTCTGTCTGTCTGTCTGTTTGTCTGTCAGTCTCTCTGTTTGTCTGTCAGTATGTCTGTATGTCAATCTGTATGTCAATCTGTATGTCAGTCTCTCTGTTTGTCTGTCAGTCTGTCTGTATGTCTGTATGTCAATCTGTATGTCTGTTTGTCTGTCAGTCTGTATGTATGTCTGTATGTCAATCTGTATGTCTGTCTGTCTGTCTGTATGTCTGTCTGTATGTCTGTCTGTCTGTATGTCCGTATGTCTGTCTGTATGTATGTCTGTATGTCTGTCTGTATGTCTGTATGTCTGTATGTCTGTCTGTTTGTCTGTGAATGCTTCTTTTCTTAACAAACACTATCCTTCCTCCTCCTCCTCCTCCTCCTCCTCCTCCTCCTCTTCATCAGTTGATCCACTCCATGTTAATGCCATCGGTTGAGATGAGGGATACAGAAAGTAACTTATTTCAAATTAATTTTATTAAATGTGGTGGGATCAATCTCATATTTGATATATTAACTTCAAATGATTTCCTGTCACATGGAGATAATAACCTAACAAGGTACATGTATGTGTATATGCATGTATATATGTATGTAATACTACGTATGTACATGTATGTATCTGTGTATATGTCTGTATATATGTATACACATACATGTATGTACATGTCTGTATGTACATGTATGTATGCACATGTATGTACATGTATGATGTATGTATGTATGTATGTGTGTATGTACATGTACATGTATGTAACTGTGTGTGTGTGTATGTGTGTCTGTATGTATGTATGGACATATGTGCATGTATTTTCACTACATATATATTAACCCTCTCTTTCTCTCTCATACAGATCAGCATATATGAGTTGTTTAAAGATCATTAAACTACTCTTAATAGCACAAGCCTATGCATTTATAATCACAGTATCTCATGAGATCAAATCGAATGCCAAAGTTATCAATGGAGAGAGACATTTAGCTGCTTGTCATGTTCAAGATGCTATTAATATTATTATTACTAATGTTGAACATCGAATGAAATCATCGGCTACTATTATAGCTAAAAATCTTACCAGCAAGGTAATGTTATATGTACATGTACATACATAAAGAGGCTATGTGTACATGTACCCGTTCATGTATCTATAGAGAATACGTGTACTTATACATATAGAGGTTATGTGTATATAAAGAGATTGCGTGTACATGTACATGTACATGTACATGTACATATAAACTAGGTTACGTGTACATGTATATATAGAGGTTACATCTATATGTGCATATATAGAGGCTAATTATGTGTACATGTAATGTATACATGTACATATAGAGGATACACATACATGTACTTGAGAATATGTGCATATGGAGAATACATGTACACATGTACACATACATGTACATACATGTAATATACATGTACATGTATGTACTCATTGCATGTACATGTACATAATATTATACATAATTAGATGTACATGTGCATACACTACATGTACATGTATGTTATCTTATATAGCTCATAACTCCTCAACCTGGTATGAAACTAGTGCAAGCTCTTCAGTTTATAAGCTGGTCTAGTTCTATAGGAGACATATCTTTAGTCAGTAATCCTGAAGCCATACATACCAAGTTTCAAAAGGTAATAACTATTTCACTAATGTACAGACAGATAGACGGACAGATAGACGGACAGATAGACGGACAGATAGACAGACAGATAGACGGACAGATAGGTAGATGAATGGATAACTATCTGTCCTTTCTCCTCCTCCCCCTTCTCCCTCTCCTCCCCTTCTTCCTCCTCCTCCTCCCTCCTCTCTCCTCTCCCTCTTCCTCCTTTTCCTCGTCTCTATCCTCCTCCTCCTCCTCCTCCTCCTCCTCCTCTTTCCTCCTTCCTCCTCTCTTCTCCCCCTCTTCCCCCTCCTCCTCTTCTTCCTCCTCCTCCCTCCTCCTCCCTTCTCTTCCTCTTTCTTTTAGCTGACTCCACAATCCTACATTCTTGAAACCGAAGATGTCCAGTTAACAAGAGAGAGTTTGGAAGTAATGGCATTGTCAATGGCTGTCTCTCCTAAAGTAATGGACTCACTTCATACAACCCCTCTATGGAAACCATTCCTGATTGATGTGATACTCAAATCAAAGAACAGGTTGTCTATCCTTCTACTGTGATAATAACTAGTTTAGCTATACTGTAGTTAATTCACAATACACTATTATATACAATGTAGATTGATTCGTGTGTCGGCTCAAGATCAGTTGTTTCATAGTATTACTAGATGTTGCACACAAAATGTTGAAGTACTTTTAGGAGCAGTCAGTTTACTGTTTAATGCTTTAGAGGTATCTATCTCTATCATGTCTGTTTGATAGTCTATCTATTTATCTATCTAGTGTCTATCTGTCTGTCTATCCTTCCATCCATCCATCTATTCATCCATCCATCCATCTATTCATCCATCCATTTATCCATCCATACATCCATCCATTCATCCATCCATCCATCCATCCATCCATCCATCCATCCGTCTATCTACATGTATCTATGTACATGTACATGTATATCCAGCATGTCAATATACAAATGTATTCCTTATCTATCTGTCTGTCTGCTTATCCATCCATTCATCATACATCTGTCTATTTATCTATCTAGAGTATTGTTAGTGAACATCCCTCCACTTCTAATGAGTTTTTCAGACTATTAGCCAGACTAATTAATCATTCTCATCATCATAATATCCAATTAGAAGGAATCAGGAAATTACTAGAAACTGAACTAAAATGGCTTGAGGAAATTAGAGTGAGTGAGGGGCGTGGTTATAATTATATGATATACATGTGTAGATGTACTCTATAAGGCACACCCTGACATATAGTCATATACATACATGTACATACATATATACATACATAGATACATATATACATACATACATACATGTACATACATATATACATGTACATAGATAGATAATGTTATTATTATTCCACAGGAGAAGTGTTTATTAAGTCAATCGGTTTGTGTAGAGAGTCAGTTATTAGAGGGACATTTGACATTAATAGTGGAATTAATAGCATTTATTGGTATTGAAGAGAGATACTTTCTAGGATCAAAACCTGATGGGATGAAACTAATACCAGTGAGGGAATAGATGGATAAATTGATGGATGAATGGATGAATGGGAGAATGGATGGATAGATGGATGAATGGATGGATGGGAGAATGGATGGATAGATGAATGAATGGATGAATGGGAGAATGGATGGATAGATGGATGAATGGATGAATGGATGGATGGATGAATGGATGAATGAAAGGATGGATGGATGCATGGACGGACAGATGGATGGACGGACGGATGGACAGACGGATGGATGGATCAATGTATAGATAAACTGAATAATGAAATTTGATGTTTTCTCCACAGAAACTTTTGAATAATTTTCTATTTCCTGCTTCAAGAATTGTAAAACAACTCAGAAAGACTCCAGGTAAGGATTCTATTAGTCCATTTGTTTATTTATTAGTTTGTTTGTTTATTTATTTATTTATTAGTTTGTTTGTTTGTTTATTAGTTTGTTTGTTTGTTTATTTATTAGTTTATTTGTTTGTTTATTTATTAGTTTGTTTGTTTGTTTATTTATTAGTTTATTTGTTTGTTTATTTATTAGTTTGTTTGTTTGTTTGTTTATTAGTTTGTTTGTTTGTTTATTAGTTTGTTTGTTTGTTTCTTTATTTATTTGTTTGTTTATTTATTAGTTTGTTTGTTTGTTTATCTATTAGATCTAAACTATAGTAACCAGTTGACTACAGGTATATGTGGTAGTACTGATTGTATACTTGCCGCATATAAACTCATTAATGCTTTGTGTGTTGGTTCCATTGAAAATATTGAAGCTCTTAAAGATCTCTTGTTTCAGTTGTTTTATTCAGGTGAGGTTTTGTTGATAATGGAGATCTATTTTAAAAATATCTTGTTAATACAGATGATGATCCTCCGTTAGGAGAGTGGGAATTCTTTCCTCATGTTGGACCTCGTCCATCAAAAGGTTTTGTGGGTCTCAAAAATGCTGGAGCTACCTGTTACATGAATGCTGTACTACAACAGGTGCGTCCGTCTGTCTGTCTGTCTGTCCGTCCATGCATCTGTCTGTTTGTTGATCTGTGTGTCTGTCTGTTTGTCCATCTGTATGTCTGTCAATCTGTCCATATATTGATCTTTTAATCTCTGCATCTATCTATCTATCTATCCTTCCAACTGTATTTATCTTATCTATCTGTCCATCTCTCTAACTCTCTGTATATGTATCAGTCTGTCCCATCTAATCATTATTGATATTCTATTTCTCTTGATCAGTTATATCTCATTCCTCCTGTTCGTTATGGTGTCCTCTCACTTGAGAAACCTGCAGAAGACCTGGTGTTACAAGAAGAGGAAGCTAAAAAACCAAAAAAGGCAGTAGAGAAAAAAGTTAGTTCAGATCATGTGACTAGCATGTGATAATCAAATCGTTATATATCTCCTCTAGTCTCCTCAGATCATAGAAGATGATGCTCCACCTCCCCCTTCTCCTTCTGATGAGAGGAAGGATACAAACTGTCGAGTCTTCAGACAACTTCAATGTATTTTTGGACATTTATTAGAGGGAAAAGTTCAATTTCATGTACCGAGAGGATTCTGGAAAGACTTCAGGTCTGTGCTACCATATATCTGTCTGTCTGTTAGTCTGTCTGTCTGTCTGTCTGTTTATCTGTCTATTTTGCTACATGTATGTATGTATCTATCTATCTATCTATCTATCCATCCATCCATGTATCGATCAATCACTCTATCTATCCACATATCTATCTATCTATCTACATAATGTATCTATCTATCCATCTATCTATCTATTTATTATTTCATAATTCTATTTCAGATTGGAGGGTAACAAGGTCAATCTCAGAGAGCAACACGATGCTTTTGAGTTTTTCAACACACTAGTAGATAGTGTTGATGAGGGACTAAAGGCATATGGATCTATACCATATCTTAGTAAAGTACTAGGAGGTTCATTTGCTGATCAAAAGATTTGTAAAGGATGTCCACACAGGTTTGTATATGTACATATACATATGTACATGTACATGTATATGTACATGTACATGATGTTATAGGAGATGTAGAAAGAGAGAAAGAAAGAAAGAAAGAAAGAAAGAAAGACACCTGAGACAATGGAAAAATGAAAAGAGAGTTGCCTCAGGTGGGATTCGAACCCACGACACTCTGTACTCCAGACAGATGCTCTACCAACTGAGCTACCAAGGCAGCTCAGCTGGCAGGGTCCGAATCAAACATCTCATACGCCTGTATGAACAGGGTAACTGTTACATGTACATGTACATGTACAAATATATACATGTGTGTGTGCTATTGGGTATACATTTTGAGCTAATTAACAAAGAGTTAATGCTGTTAGTGACAATATAATCATAATTAACTGCACCATCTGGCCCAATAAGAGAACTGTGGCAAATAAGAAGCTCTCTGGGCCAATGGTGCACGTACCATATGAGCTTGTCCAAAATACTGATGTACATACATGTATATCCACATGCTTACATGTACATATGTACATGCATACACACATACATACATACATACATACATACATACATACATACATACATACACTTGTAGGTATTCTCGTGAGGAACCATTCACAGCTATTAATGTTGATATCAGACTACATCATAATTTATTTGAGTCACTAGATTCTTATGTTAAAGGTGACCTTTTAGAGGGAGCTAATGCTTACTTGTGTGAAAAATGTGACAAAAAGGTGAGTTTGTGAAGGGTTAATAAATGTAGTTATTAAAGGGTTAATAAATTTAGTTATTAAAGGGTTAATAAATGTAGTTATTAAAGGGTTAATGAATGAAGTTGTTAAAGGGTTAATGAATGTAGTTATTATGGCCCGTAGGGCCATCCCTATAATTGCTTTCCACGGGGTTTAATGTATATATATATATATATATATATATATATATATATATATTCTTGTGTCACTTGCGCGACTATGCGTTGTATACGTAGTTAAGGAAGTTGTGTCATTCCCGGGGGGCTCGGTCAATTAATAGGCGTGGCGCGTAAAAGAACGCGCGTTTGAGCTACAGACCAGCCAGGAAGATTCAGAATGGATGTAAAACTGCTAATAACTGTTGTATATACAAACACATGTAGCAGAGAAACAGTATAGATATTATGCAAGAATCTTTAACAAGTAAGTATGATAAGTTGTTGAGTTTCAGACACGAGGAAGTCATCATTTAGAACCTTGAAGGAGTACCTCAGTCAGTTCATCAGACATCTGTGTATTTAGACTGCAATTAGGCTTACACTTACGTCTTCAGGCCCCAGGAGTACACAGAAAGGTAGAGACACTAGTGCCATCAGCAATGCTTAATACATAGTCATCACAAAGCAAATATAGGGATGTTTTTTCTCTATATATCTTGTTAAAGGGTTAATGAATGAAGTTGTTAAAGGGTTAATGAATGTAATTATTAAAGGGTTATGAATGTAGTTACTAAAGGGTTAATAAATGTACTTATTAAAAGGTTAATGAATGTAGTTATAAAAGTTATTAAAGGGTTAATATTTTCAGGTGGACACAGTGAAGAGAATGTGTATAAAGAACTTACCAAAAGTACTTGTTATCCAATTAAAGAGATTTGATTACGACTGGGAGAGGTTTGTCTTTGTCTGTGTGTGTGTACATGTACGCACTTCAATATTGTATCTGTCTGTCTACCTAACTATCTATTTATCTATCTATCTATCTATCATTCTTTCTATCTATGTACATGTATTTATGTATCTATGTATATCTATAGAGAAATGGCTGTCAAGTTTAATGATTATTTTGAGTTTCCAAGAGAATTCGATTTAGAACCTTATACTGCGTCTGGTCTGGCAGTAAAAGAAGGTTTGAAATATATACATGTATATACATGTACATGTATGTGCATGTACATGTACATGTATATTATATATGTACAGTGTACATACATACATGTACATACATATATGTACATACGCACACACACACACACACATACGCACACAGTTATATATTTCTACACTTATTCAAACCAGGTGAAGAGATTCCAGACACAGATGAAAAGAAAGAAGAGAATGAAGAACAGGAAGAGATGTTAGATACTAATAAATCTTTCACTACAAAATATCGTTTGAGAGGAATAGTTGTACACAGTGGACAAGCTAGTGGAGGACATTACTACTCCTTTATACATGTCAAGTGAGATGAAATGACAAATAGGAAGACAGACTGACTGAGTTACCACTGACAGACCGACTGACAGAATGACAGACTTACCACTCACTAACGGACAGGCAGATTGACCGGATTGACAGACCGACTGACATACAGACAGACTGACAGAAAAAAACTTACCACAGACTCATAGACTAACAGACTGACAATCTATTATCTCACATGCAGACCTCCAGGATCTCAGATTAGAAAGTGGTATAAATTTGATGATGGTGATGTAATGGAGGCCAGGATGGAGGATGAAGAGGTAATATTATCTTTTAATTCACTAAATAATATTCTTTATAGGAACTCAAGTCTCAGTGTTTTGGTGGTGAATATACTGGTGAAGTGTATGATCATGTCTTGAAGAAGTAATGGTGTTTGTGTGTCTATAGCATCTCTATATATTTATCCATCTATCTATCTATCTGTTTATATATATATCTATTTATCTATCTATCTACATGTATCTATTTATCTATCTATCTATCTATTTATCTATCTATTGTTATCATGTAGAAGTCATCAAAGGAGACAGAAAAGATGGTGGAGTGCATATATCCTATTTTATGATAGAATAGCTGAAGACGGTAAAAATGAAGTTACTGTGTGCATGTGTGTGCGCGTCTGCGTATGTGTGTGTGTGTGTGTGTGTGTGTGTGTGTGTGTGTGTGTGTGTGTGTGTGTGTGTGTGTGTGTGTGTGTGTGTGTGTGTATGTCTGTGTCTGTGTCTGTGTCTGTGTGTCCATGTGTGTGTCTGTGTGTGTGTCCATGTCTGTATGTCTGTGTCTGTGTCTGTGTGTGTCCATGTCTGTGTCTGTGTGTCCATGTCTGTCTGTCTGTCTGTCTGCCTGTGTCTGTGTCCATGTCTGTGTGTGTTTATGTACACATGTATGTGTGTACAACATACATACATGTACATATACACATATATACATGTGTGTACTAATATAATACATTTATATACATGTATTATATTATAATAGATTCAGAGACGTTACCTCAAGTACCTGCTCCAATCTTGAAACAAGTTTATCATCAGAATTTGGAATATCTTCACACAAGATCTCATTTCAGTTACGCATATTTCCAGTTCATGAAACAACTACTAATATTGAATTATAACTTTGCTAAAAATCAAATTGATAGTACCAACTCTTCTGACGCTGTGGTATGTGTCTGTCTGTCTGTCTGTTTGTGCGATTCTATCTATTTATCTATCTATCTATCTATCTATCTATGTATCTATCTATCTATCAATTCAGGATAAATTTGAAAAGATAGGTATGTTATGTATGCAGTTAGTAACAAAGTTTTTATTTCATAGTGGATTTCATACAAAGAAGACTCTTAGGTATGTATATCCATTCATTCATCTGTCCATCTATCCATTCATCTGCATGTCTATCCATCCATCCTTTCATCCATCAATTCATCCATTCATCCATCTATCCATTAATACATTCATCCATCCTTCAATCTGTTCATCCATCCATCCATTCATCCATTCATTCATCCATCAATTAATCCATCCATTCATCCATCCATCCATCCATCATCCATTCATCCATCCATCCATCCATCAATCTGTCCATCCATCCATTCATGCATTTATCCATCCATCCATTCATCCATTCATCCATCCATTCATTCATCCATCCATTCATCCATCCATTCATCCATCCATCTATCTATCCATCCATTCATCCATCTATTTCTACAATTATCTCTCCCTCACAGAGGTTCTGGTAATGAATGGTTTGAATCTCTTAATCCCTATCTCCATTATTCTTGTAATATTAGAAGATGGTTTTGTAATGAAGTGTTCCTCTCACACAAAACAAGATTCTGTGAATATTTACTAGAATGTCCGTCTGCTGAGGTACATGTATGAACAAACTAATATACACAGTTTAACTCAGAAATAGACAGATGGATGAGTGGCATTGATAATATATAAAAAGTATCACGATATAACTAAATACCAATTAACCATATGTTACACAATTAGTCACACCCACATATAATATTTTCCGCTACATATATCTGTAAATCATACATTTTTGGCATACTATGGTATACATGTACATCATTTGTGATAGAAATTTAAATGGACCAATCAGATTGTAATATCATTATTAATTTTTGTTAATTATAGTTGCGTAACATGTTTGCTAAACTGGTTCCTTATTTGTGTCACATTACAAATAAAGATGAAGGATTTGAAGTGAGAACTCAAAACAATTCAGGAATATGTGAGTACTATATACAGTATACATGTATGTCAATAAAAACTTTACGTTTCGTTTTGTAGTACGATCGTTCTACGCTCCATAGTACGCTAAATCCTCGTCAAAAGTCAGTTTAAACGGTAATTAAATATTCAGTGATAGATCGTAGAAACGGTATACGGAACGGTTTATATAACGGAAAATTTGACCGTCAAGAAAACTGAAGCTTCACATTTGTAAAACTGAACTTGAGGATTTGTCTACATACTCAACAGTCCTTATGCTAACTTCGAAGCAAGCTTCAAGCCTTTACTAACATCTATGAAGGCAGGAGAATTTGATACAACTCGACCATCTTTAGCGGTCACGCCCATCTTTGTCAAGACAATCGTTTTGCTATTTCCACATCAAATGAAGAACTGTTACTGCAGGTGAAGCTGGACAGAGCCTTAACCTTCTAGAATATCAACTTTGTTTATGTCTGAATTCTTCTGAGAGAATGTAGCAGTAAAATCCTCGCCGTTTGGCTCGTTAACCACGCCCATATTTCAGCAATGATTAAATAGCAAACGTTAATTAATTAAACGTTTAAAAGCAAAAAAAAAAACGTTTTAACGCAACGTTAATAGTACGGTACGATAGTTTCGTACTACGATCGTACTACGAAAACGAAACGTAAAGTTTTTATTGACATGACCTGTACTTACATGCACATGTACATGTATGTATGTATGTACATGTACATAATTATATAGTTACATGTATACTTCTACACACACACCAATACACACGCATATATATATATATATATATATATATATATATATATAATTTATGTATATATATGTAAATTATATATTTATATACATAATTATATATATATTTTATTTTTTATATACATGTACATGTACAATGTATATATACACACATAAATACATACATACACCCACACTCGCACATACATGTACATGTACATACATGTGCATGCATGCATACATGTACATACATGTACATACATACAGACGTACATGTATACATACATACATACATACATACATATATACACACATATATACATACTTACATACATACATACATACATATATTATACATACATGTATACATACCCGGGCATAAACAAAGGTGGTAACATTCGAAGGTTCGTTATAATTCCTTACCTTCGAAGGTAGAATCCATTCCACAAAGGTTTGCAATTAACACGTGGTTAATTATTTGCTGCAATAATTATTTATAACTCTTAATTAATTATTACATTTGTCACGTGGAGATTGATAATGGACGAGAGTGAAGAG